>MU226744.1:202571-263249 GCA_018584345.1 Thuja plicata | reverse complement strand
TGGTCAAAATTCCTTGTTCTTTCAAAACATCCTCAATCCTACATGTGGTTTCAACCATGGTGTCAAAGGAATCAAAAACCATCTTCCTAACTTCATACCGCATTTTGGGAACCAAGTTGCTAACAAGCATGTCAATCTTTTCATTTCTAGGAATAGTTCTAGAGTAGTGAGAGCATTGTCATCTCCACTTTTGCAAGAAAGTGACAAAGGATTCCCGCATAAGTCCAACATGGTGATAGATCTTGAAATATTGTATGCAAAGTGTTGAACAAATCTGTGAACAAGCTCTTTGAAAGTCTTAACAGGGGGAGTTATGTTGGTGAACCATTCCATTGCTTGACCCTTAAGAATCCTTGGGAACAATCTCACGAGGTATGAGTCATCTTGATGGAACTCAAAACTTGTGGTATAAAATTGGCGCACATGATCATGTGGATCTCCATTCCCATCATATTTGTCGTATTGAGGAATTTCAACCTTTCTAGGGAACTCTTTCATGTTAATACTTTTGTCAAAAGGATTAGGACAAATTGAATCCAGTGAGAATGAATTCTTGGGTACTAACATCTTCTCCATCATGTTCTTAAGTTGGTTGATTTCCTCTTCTTGAGATGGACCTTGCTTCTTAATATTTTTATCTACATCAAAGTTGTAAGGGACTCTAGCACCCTTGTTGATTAAACTCTCTAGGAACTTATCCTTGTTTTGCTCTAAATATTTATCCACATACTGTTGGAAAAGTGGCTTTTGTTGCATTTTCATGAAGTCCTAGGAGGTGAGATCAAAACTCAAGCTACTACCCCCATATTGTGAACCATGATGAGTATGTTGCGAAGGTTGTCTTGAGTTCCTAGGAGGTGTTTGTCTCCTATAATGATCATGTCTTGAGGCCCTTCTTCCTCTAGGGCTAGGAGATCATGATGGCATGCTTGAATGTCTCCCACTTCATGGAGTCTTAGGAGGAGTGGATGGAGGAGAGTTGTTTCCACCACTAACACACATGTTGTTGAATTGATCATTAAGTTGCTGAGCCAAGAGCATATCTTTCTCTTCTTGAAAGGCTTTCTTTTCCATTTCCACCAAATTTTGTCTTTCCAATTCTAGGAGCCTAAACTTGTCTTCCTTTTCAGCTTGTTCATCTAGGAAGGCTTTCTTTTTATGCTCAATCCTCTTAAGTCTTTCACTCATGTATCTTGAAGATGTTTTGAGCGGTGAACTTGGTCTTGAATTTCTAAACAAGTTGTTGGTATAGGTTTCATTAACATGAGTGTCATAAATTTCATCTCCTTGGTTATCATGTTGTGATAAATCATCTTGATAAGCTTGCCTCTTACCTCTCTCAGCCCTTTGGTGTGCATCCAGATATCTACTTGAGATAAGGAGTGAGACTAGGCGACTGCCACAAGAGGAACCACCAAATGAAATAGCATCTCTATGCTTCACAAATATGTCAGCATGGTGTTTATCCATGTCTTCCCTCTCTCTTTGAGTCATTGTGTAACTCATATCCATAGAAGAGTGAGAAGATGCTAAGGGGGTACCCAACTCACTAAGGTGACTCTTGGAATCAAACCACACTTCTGAGTTGTTCCTAGGTGATTGATCAAATATGGGTTCTTTTCCCTTACATTTTTGGTGAGCTTGAACTAAGGGTAATTGGTTAAAGACCACTTGAGGTTGTTTTCCTTGATTTACTTGATATCTTGTTGTAACTAGCATGAAGGAAAAGGTACTAGGTGATAGGACGAACCTAAGAAATGTTGGTACCAAACTAGGATAGTAAAAGCACTCACTTGTCCAAAAGAGAGGTGATAAGGTAGAATTTTGCAAGAGGCATAAACCAACACTGCCACATTGGTGCCCACTGAACGGGTGAATACCCTAACACATATGGATCAGGAGGATGATTTACCCAAGTTATATTGATTGAATTTGAATTTGTATGGAAGTGAATGTACAAGAGACCACTAAAACTCTCCAAGTGTGTTATCAAAGGATCCAAAGGTTTATCTTCTCAACAAGGATGGTTTCTAACTTACCAACTCCAAGCAAGGTCACTTGTGAAATAAAATATTACTAGTTCAAGAGGTCAAAATGCAAGTATCCAAAGTGTAAACAAGCTTATAACAATGGGGTAAGTGACCTAATCTGATCTGGATCAACCCAGGAAGATTGAAAATGACAGGATAGTAAAAATGAGCAAGTTGACAGTTTGACACTTAAGAATGCAGATTTGTTGATCATTTTGGTGTTTGTCTTAATGTTTGGGTGTATGTTTTGATCTTTCACTGACGCAAGACACATCAAGTAGATTGTTTGTTGTAAAAGAAACAGTCACATCACAACCTAGGTAAGCCAGGACAATATCTATTGAATTCCCACTTGAATTGAAGTTCAACCATGCTTACTCATAGCGGATAGCTTAGAAGCTTGGAGGCACAGGCTCCTCCTTACATGTGCACTCACTTCTCAGGCACACCAAGCTTCGAATCCCAAGGGAATCCCAAAGGAATTTTGTCTCTACTAAGAGCCGTGAAAATGTGGGATGTATTAGTTAGTCTCTGACCTTCTGCACCAACAGATAGAGGGTTTTTTGGTCACTAAAACAAAGTTTATAGTCAAGGCATCCATTCAGATGGTTGTGATCAAATCATTTTCCCAATTAAGGGGGATCTCCCAATCCTTTCAAAGCAAGGTTTCACCTTAACAATGTAGGGACTTTAATGCACCACTAGGGTACTAGAGGAGATTTTGGTTGCCACAACTAATTCACACCTGTCCACTGTGAGACTAATCACAATGACATTTTTTATATACCAATTTGGAAGGGCTTGGATTTAGCCTGTTACCGGTTGGGAAATCCACTCTCACTGGCTCTATTAAAGCAATTGGGATGTAGCCACACTAAAAGAATTATATGAGTTTCTCTTACACCCAAGATCCATGAAGGAAAGGGGAGAGAATACATTCATATAATTCTCAAGATTACAATCTAAAAGACACTTCAAACACATAAGAAAATGACAATAATGTTTCTGGATTTTCGATCATCCCAAAAGGGTGAGAGCATAGTTTTTATTGTCATTCCTAAAAATACCAAATAGAAGTTCAATTTAGAAGTCTTGCATGTGGGTTCCTATTTTAATAAAACAAAATAAAATGCAAGCACAATGTTTAGCATGCTATCGATCAAGGCAACTTGCAAGATGATTCGTTAGTAGTCTTTGTTTGAGTCTTCTTTTTTAACATCTTGCAAACCACTGTTAGGCTGTAATCAAAGATAATCACCAAGAACAACAAAGACAAAGATTGGCCAGTGTTAGAAAAATTAGAAAATCAGAAATCTGATTGCATCTTAAGAAATTAGATGAAAAATAATGCACTTTAAAAAAAATTGCACTAAAAAATGTTACTGTATGAGCCCATACGAGGCTTTGGAAGCTGCAAAACAAAGAATTAGATAGGTACAATGATGAAAACATGTAATTTTTGATAAATCTACGACTAAATTCTAGAAACTAAGAACTACCTAGAAATCGTCAGACAATTCTACCCAAAATAAAAAAAATTTGCACTCAATTTGGACCTAAAATGAGCAAGATATGATCGTTTGAAGTTAGACTACAATTTCAAAAACTCCAATGGTGAAGGCAAAGACTTTTCAAACCCTGCTGATGTCAGCACACTACGGCATTAAAATTGAGGGGCTGGGGGCCGTCACAGAAGGCCCATATTTTTTTATTTTTTTTGATCGGTAAAAGGCCGAAGCCCTGAAAAGTTTTTTATTAATATAAATAATTATTTTACAATGTGACCCCGCTCACTGTAGGCGCTGGTAGGAAAGAGTGGGGTTGAGAAAACCTGCAGCCTTGCTTGGGACTATAGGTCCTATCCTTATACAAATTTACATGGGCATACCCATGACTTGACCTTGTCAAGATTTGTGAGAATACATAGCTTCCGTAGGCATACCCATGGCTTGATAGCTATCAAGATTTGTACAAATTTCCGTGTGCATACCCACATCCTGAAAGAACTCAAGATTTTGTTTACTTTTAAAATCATGATTTAATAGATATACAATGATAGATGCTTTGGCATGGATTAAGACCTTTATGCAAATAAAATACAATGTCTGCTTCTCTTTCTATGTCGATAATAAGTATTGAGCATCTGGATGAAGATCCTACCTGAAAAAATTAGACAAATTCCTCCAAAACCAAGGTTAACCATTATCAAGATAAAAGCCTTACATCTTGGCTACACAACCTGTATAAGAATATTATGGACATTGGCTTCAAAGCCTATCTAAGAATATTAGRAATAATTAGTTAATTCRAGATCTAAAGAGAAATATTACAATATAATCATAAGCTTAGTTTTAACCRTTTCTAAGCCATTGCTCCTCCAATACTACTAACATCTCCTTACCTTTAATAGAGTATATTCCTTACTATCAAGATAATGAAAGAAACACAACTTTTCTTTGTAAATAATAATCCTTACCGCTTAAGATATCATTTCCTACCAAATATATCATTTTAGAGGTATATGCAGTAGGGTTAAGCATTCTCTTCTTAATTATGCTAATCCTTTCTCTTCTACTACATCATGTCTAGCTGGCTAACAATTTCTAGCCTTGATACAACAACAATAACACTTATGGTATTACAATCTCCTCAGATTGATAAGGCATAAACTAATTTGCTTGTACATATGGTTGTATATATTTATGGATTATATATATATAACCATATGTACAAACCTCTATCAAATATGTGAGATCTGCCAAAGATTATCCTTTTAATTAGAATTATCATTGTGAGGTTGAGTATCTATATATATAAATATATATATACTATCATTCGTATATCTATATTTATATATATTTGAATATAAAAGCAACAGAATTGAAGAGTTTCTGATTCTGACCTTTGAAAATCAATTAATCTTAGTTGAAGGGATCAATATATGAATATATATGTACTTATACAAGTGTATATATATTTATATATACATTTTAATCTATGAACATCAGAAGCCCTCAATTGAAAGTAAGAATGACATTATGTCTATGTCCTTAATGATAATCTTTAGAGCATGCTATTCCCATAAATTGAACCTTCTTTATTACTAGAAATTAAAACACATTACTGTAACTGTGATGTATATAAGGGAACATATAGAGGATCGATCTATGTAACAATGCAATCCTTTACCTTAATCTTGTTTCCATTGAGGGTTATAAATATAAAAGTATCTTTGTTTGATCTGACTACTTTAATTATATGTGTGCATACCTTTACCATGTCTGTGAGGTCTAAAGGATACTCTGTTCAGAGCTTGCCAGAGTAAATCCCTTTATTTACAATTCACATATTATGATTGAAAAAAGGTATATATATAAATGTAGATATATTGTCACCAGTAAATCTATATTTATATATACTAGTCTGAACAAGTAACAGGATTAAAGAGTTCATTCCATTATTCAAACCTGCCTGAGAAGCGATTAACAGGATTAAAGAGTTCATTCCATTATTCCATTCTTAGTCGAACTCTACCTGAGAAGCAGTAAGGTTTGTATAAGTTGTAATCATTACAGTACTTAAAAGCCTAACCCATGGATCAATGGTAATGATTCTAGCATTGTTGCCACTATTAAATGAGTTCAGAGATATCTTTAACAGTTGGTTTTATTGATATTGATCTAATCCAAATAAAAATTCCATTTATGCTGGGTTATAAACCCATGAAGGGGAGACTGATGATGAGGGAGAGGGGTTCAGTGATTAGCTTAAAAGGGGAGTTAAATCGAAAGATTAAATATTATTAGCATTAGTATTAGAATCCCTTAACAACCAAGGCTTATTGTTAGCTTTGACTCCGAACCTCTAAAGTAGCCCACATTGATCTGTAATTTAGTTGAGCCTATCACCTAAATGATGCGTCCTCTTAATGATGTACTAAATTATTCTGTATTAAGGTGTGTTTTCGGTCTGTATTAGGAGGTGGGTCAGGATCACGGGTATACCATCATAACATGGATAAGATGTATACCAAGTACCTTGTTGTTTAAGAGTACACAATTGAATGGATAGGGAAGGGAGCTTAAACCTAGAGACTAGCTTTAAGCTCTTGTTCTCTGGGTTGAATGTAATTAATAAGAGGACCTCTTATGTTATTATTAAATATTTAGAGAATAATTTAACTATAGATATCCCAGAGGTGAGTTGAGAGTTTATTTAGTGTTATCATGCCATCAACACCTAGATTTGCTAGTTTATCAGCCTCAGTATTACCTTCTCTATAAGTGTGTTTGATTTCGTAATTGGGGATACTTTCAAATATTAGAATTATTTCCTTTCTTTTAGCATTTAGAGTCCAATTAGGAGTCTTCTTAGATCGTATAGCGTTGATTATATTCTAAGAATCACCTTCAATAATGAGTTTGGTTATATTAAGATTCTTACACAAATTTAGGCCCGCCAATGCCGCTTTGCACTCTGCTATATTGTTAGTGGTAGGATTGATAGGACATGAGAAACTATCTATAACTTCTCCATTCCAGTTTCTATTAATTCCCCTGATACCTGTAGTTCCTGGGTTTCCCCTAGATGCCCCATCAAAATTTAGTTTGTACCAACCCACATCTGGAGGATTCCATTTACAATTTGCATGATCTATTTTAGTTTTATTACTTCCTTTCCCATAAAGGGGGGGTACCCTCAAAGTAGGCCATTCCAATCTAATTTTGTTGTCCCAACTTTTGAATGATTCCTCATAGCAGACTTGGTCCCTCAGGGAGGTATTAATTATCTCAGTAATTGATATTTCTATTTTCTCGATGAGAGACCTCCATTCTAGTTTTTTCCCAGTAAAGATTCTTCTATTACATTCTTTCCAGACTTCCCAAACTAGAATGGAAGGAGTTACAATCCATATATCTTTGTAGAGGTTATCTTTATATAATGCTGGCCATGATTTAAGTGTACTCAAGAGATCCGCATGAAAGGCAGATTTCCAGTCAAGACACTGTAATAACCAATTCCAACACTGTTGGGTGAATGTACAGTTAAGGAGAAGGTGATCGACATCCTCAGTATGCTTTTCACAGAGAGGGCACCGGGAGGGCCCTTCAAAGCCCAGCTTGGTGATTCTATCAGCGGTAAGGATCTTCCTTTGCATAGCTGCCCAAAGAAACATCCCAACTTTGGGAAGACAAGTTCTGTTCCAGCAAAGGTTTAGGGGCATATCTAAATTATCCATCTTCTGCTCTGCTAGTATAGTCTTATAGCCTTCTTTGACTGAATATTCTCCACTGAATATTTTGAATATTTTTTATTTTTTATTTTTTTTTTCAGATTTTTTTTTCAAAAATCTGCCTCGGGCTGCGTGTAGAGATGATCTGAAATTTGCCTCAATTTCTATGCAAGCTTGTTTGGGGAAAAATATTTGCCACAAATTTGAATTTTTGTCAAATATGGGCAAGTTTATAGTCATTTTCACCTGAAACGGCAATCCAGACTCGATGGTGGGGTCAAATTTGGCTCAAAATGAGAGCTTTAAAGACACTGAGAGAATAATAGATAGAAGATAGAAGGAATTTTTGAATGTGATGACATAAATAGATGTTCTGCCCCACGGTGGGCGCCAAAAATGTGTCACACTTCTATGAGTCATTATATTCAAGATTGCTCAAGAATGAGGTCTCGAATGAAGACTCATAGCTCTTTATTCATGGAGTGTAAGGGTTTGTAATGGAGGCCCTCAGATTGACCTAGTTTGTGCCCCTACAAGTACACCATGAAACAAGAGATTCAAAGAGGAAAAACAAGAATGCTAGTCTCCATGATCATCAAGTATGCATGCAAATGAAAGCTATTATATATGATAACAATGCAAGAAAGGAAATTAATCTATATGATAACAATGCATGATTATTCTATGAAAGGAAATACAAATGCAAGATTAATCTATGAAAGGAAACATGAATCTAATCTAATATGCAAGTGCAAAATTAATCTAAATGGATTGCCATGGGGCATGCAAGAAGAAGATAAGAAGAGAGAAGTTGCAATATCCAAGCTCAAGTGCTCAAATTCTCCTCCAAAATTGCTCTCCAAACCTGTAGCATAATAATAGCATAAAAACTCTATATCTCTGATTCCTCCAAAATGAGAAGGAGAAGGCTCCTTATAAAGGAAAGTGTGGACAAGAATGCATCCTCAAGAGCAATGTGGGATAAATCCCTAAAAAGGCAAGTAAGAGGAAAAAAGCCCACCACTTAGAAATATGTGTGGAGAAAAAAGAGTTTTATTTGTTTTTTATTTGATTTATTTCCTTTTTCATCAAAAAGAGAGCTTTAAGTGGGGATTTTATTTATTTAATTAAAGAAGGATTTTCTTTCAATTAAATAAGATTATTTATTTAATTAAAATAGAGATTTTAATTTAAATAAGATAATATTATTTAATTAAAAGAGAGATTTTAATTAAATAAGATAAGATCATTTAATTAAAAATATTTATTTTAATTAAATAAGATTATTTCATTTAACTAAAAGGGATGTTTTCTTTTAATTAAATAAGATTATTGATGAAATGATCAAACCTTAGGAAATATTAAAATAATTGAATTAATTACGATTTGATCAAGAAAATTGATTTAAATTGAAAATATTGCAAAGCATTGATTCAGGAAATTGATAAATTAATAAATTGAAGAATGGGGGCCCATAGTCTAGGCAACCATTTTAGGGTGCATACATTGGTTTGTGTAAAATAAGGTCCCAAGGACCATTTTTAAGGTATTTATAATTAATCCATGTCATGGAAGGTCATAGTTGGTCCAAAATGTAAAACTTTACCAAAATTGTCAATATTTCTAGGAAAAAGCAAAAGTTTCCAATGAGGCTTCATGGAAATTTATGATGTAATAAGGTTAAATTAGCCTAATTTTAGGAATATGTAGGTTATCTTATGTTGTTATAAAGTGTTTTTCTATTTATTTTTTCACAAAATGCAAGAATTGTAAAAATTCCACAATAATTGTTGAGTAAATTTTCAAATTTAAAAAGTTGGTTAACAAGGGTCATTTAGTAACAAGTTTTTTATTAAGGTAACAAGAGGTTTTGAAGGGACCCCGAAACCCTTTAACATAGATAAAAAAGATAAGCATAAAATACCAAAACAACAACATTTCGTCAGAGAAGACAGAAGACCAAAAACGGTCTTAACCCCATAATATACAACATAGTTCATAACATATCAAAAAAACAAACTATGATAAACATCCAGCAAAACAACATCGACAAAAACTCCCAGCAACCAAAACAGTCCAACAATACTTTTTCACTTCTCAGCTGCATCCGCCTGTTCTTCCATGATCTATATTTCTTCCATATGAGATTCCATGTTCTAGATTGAGTCCCGTAGATTTGTGATGTCTTTAATTTGCACCTTAGATTTCTTTCTAGTGCTTGATCTGGTTCTGGATCCTAGGCTTAAAGTTTGAGCTTCTTGTTTTCCATCTTCCTCCTGCTTTTCTCTATCATTATAATTCCCTTCCAGCAGGGTATGCAGGGCTTTCAGATTATCCACAGAATTTTGCATTCCCATTTTGATAATTGTAGTCAGCTTTCTCAACATCACATTGCTATTGTTTTCCTTCTCAGTAATTATTTTCATCCTATTGTCAATCATAGGACTTAACTTTTCTTCCAGAGTAGAATTGTTATTGTTTACCTTTTCAAAAACATCTTTCCCTTGCTGATACATAACTGCATCATTTCACACTTTATCCACAATCTCCTCTAGCAGAGAGTTTCTATCTTCAAGGTCCTTGCATTTGGCCTGAAGCTCCTTCATATCATCTGCATCCATTTATCAATGTTATACCCATACATTGCTTTGTTTCTTTCCGCTTGGAGGTAAGAGATATTAACAACTCTTTTAACTTTGAAATCTTTATCCCAGAGCTCTTCTTCCAGACTCCTATGGTTCTGTTCATTCTTCTCCTCTTCTTCACCAATCAGACTCTCAGGGGGAGTAGAATTGATTTCATAGTAGTTATACTCCTTTTGGACCTGCTCCTCAAGGTCATCATCATTGTTGTCTTTGTGGCCCTTTTCAGTTTCATCCTCTGCAACCATTTCCTCCTCCTTATTATCAGTCTTACCCTTTTCATTTTCATTCTCCTCAAGATCCCCTGATTCTATATTAATCCTAATCTCTAGAGATTCTTGGTTATTATGCTCCTCCTTATCATCATTATTGTTGTGCTGGTCATCAATATATGTATCCACCAGATTATCAATCTTTTCATTTATTTCTTCGAGGATAGTCTTGTCGGTCCTCTAGGTATCCTCAATTTCCCCTTTCTCACCCCTAGGCTCAGTAATAAGAGGGATATTCATCTCGACCTCTTCTCTGTTTCTCTGCTTCCCAACATAACCCGCATCTTTAGAAGACTCCACTTCCTTCTCATCTTCCATTCTCATGCCTTCAATGTCATCATAGATTGACAACGTGATATCTGCTTCAATAGGGCCTTTGTGGCTTTTTTTGTTAGAAGCTTTGCTTGTTTTCCTTCCTATATACATCTCCAAACTCTTACATTTCACATTGTCATTTTTCTTTGTAATTGGGTCAGGAATGTGATTTTTAACATAATTTGTAATCATAAGGATATGCCTCTCATGCATAATAGGGGAAGATTTAACTCTGTGATCTATAATACTCTAATTGAGCGAACTTAATAGAAAATAGGGGAAAGAAACCCTAATCTCATGCCGAAAAATATTTACAAGCTCAAAGTGGTAGTTATAGACCTTAGAATACCTGCCATCGAGAGTGAAATACTCCATGATCACTTTGATGACAAACACCCAAATGCACTTGATATTGGACAACATAGCATAATCCAAGTCGCCTTTGACAAGCATAGCCTATTCCTCATCTATCTTTGGGAGTGTTTTGTAGGATTTATTACCCTCTTTCTTATCTTTAGAGAACTTCATTCCCTCCAAAGGGAGACCAGTGATTTCAACTAGATGGTCTAAAGTTAGGGTAAAGGATTTACCTAGAATATTCACTTTCCCATTCTCCCAACCTACCACAAATGCCTTCGTAACCTCCTTATTATTTCCATGAAGACATTTGAGGTATCTGTGCACTTTGCCCTTTTTGAGCTTTCTCCAAACTTCTTTTCCCTTCCTCCATTTACATACAACCAGTTCTTCTCTTTTTAGGTCACCACCCATATCTTCATTCTCCTCCGTTTTGTTATACTCACTATCAATCTTTGACTCCTTAGCAGAATTCAACACAATGTGCAGACAAAGCTTCAAAAGAGCAGACTGTTTCTTGATACCCCAAAAAGTATGTGGTGGCTTAAAGTCATAATCTTTATGACACTTCACATAACACATCACCTTCGTCATACCCCAAATCCATATCACATTAAATGATATGATTAATATTGTTAATATCACATGCCTTGTTGTTAACTCTATCACGATTGATTAATGAATTTATTTCATCATTAACTTAGAAGCTCCATGCCACTTGCAAGTGACATCATTTTTAACTCCAAGGTTAGCAAGACCATCTGCCACTTGGTTAGTTTCTCAAAAATTATGGGTGACATGGAAAGCAGTGAATTTCGAAGCCACATCCTTAATTTTATCAATAGCTTACTCGATTGTCCAAGATGCCTTTCTAATACCTTTTATATTATTAATAATATTTAGGGAGTCACCCTCCAGCCATACTTTCTTACATTCCATCTCTTCTACAAGCAGAATCAAATTAAGGGATACCATTGCTTCAACTCTATGATTTGATTGAACTCCTAGAGGGGCTGCAATGAAACGAACACAAATACCATTCTGGTCTCTTATAATTTATCCTCCTCCAACCATACCCAGATTCCCTTTCACTGCCCCATCAAAATTAGCTTTGACCCAGTCCTCCGGAGGAGAAATCTAGGTTGCCATAGCTCTCTAAGATTTGGACTTGGGTTCAGGGATTCTGACTTTCCAATCACACTTTCTTTAGACTCTGATTTTGAGGAAAGAAAATTTTCTTCTAGTGTCCTACATATTTGATTTCCAACAGCTTCAGGGAATGTCTATTTCTCCCTGAAGATTCTATTGTTTCATTCTTTCTAGATTCCACAACATAAGTGTGGGGGAATTAAGGACCAAAAATATTTAGCAATGATATTGTGAGGTGGATAGCTCCATTGAGTAACAAAATCCTTCCGAAGAAGAGGGAAGAACCAAAACAAATTCCATTTCCTAAAGATAATTTCGCAAACCTTATGGGTAAAGGGATAGTGGAGCATAAGATGGTCACAAGATTTAGAATGTTCCAAGCAAATAACACATCTATTCACAATATATAAACCCCTTTTAGCAAGGTTGTCAAGGGTTAGCGGTTTATTTTGAATTAAAAGCCTATAAAAGAAATTAATTTTAGGAATGAGATTTTTGTACCACACATAGGAGAAAAGATGTTTATCCTCTCTTTCAGTGAATAGATTGATAGCAGAGGCCACCGTGTACTTGCCATCAGGTCTAGAATCCCACACAATAGAGTGCTGGATGTTATCTTTGATATGCCAAGTCTGCAACTCATGCTGGAGGGAAATGAATCTGCTATCAATTTCTCCAAGATTCCTCCATTTATTTTCTTGCCATTTATCATTAGATTTAGAACCTATAGTAGCTTTGCACCTATCAATGGCCTATTTCTACTCTTGATTATTAGAAAGATGCACTTTATGGATCCAATCATCATCCCAAAACTCAATTCTCTTTCCATCCCCTAGCTTCCATCTCTTTCCTTTAATTATCAGATCTTTAGCCGAGCTTATACTATTCCAGATGTGAGATCCATTAATACTGATATCTTCAGTAATATAATCCTCCAAGGAATTATAATTGAATAGGTATTTTTTTTTGATAATACAATTCTATTCTTTCTGATCTCCATAAATTCTCCAAAGTTGTTTAGCCAAAAGGGCTTTATTGACACTTTTTATAGTTCTCAGACCAAGACCTCCCAACTTTTTAGGCTTGCAGACTTTATCCCAAGCCACAAGACTAAGCATTTTCTTCTCTTCAACCCCCAACCAGAGAAATCTTTTCTGGATTTTGTCAATTTCAGTAGCGATTTTGTGAGGAATTTTAAATAGGCTCATAACATAAACAAGAAGATTTTGAAGTGTTGATTTTAGTAATTGAAGTTTCCTAGAATTGCTCAAAAGGGACCCTTTCCATCCAGCAAGCTTGTTGTTGAATATTTCTATAATAGTATACCAAAAGATTTCCGAGGGTTTGGAACAAAGAGGTAAGCCCAAGAAAGAGGAAGGAAGTTTCTTAATAGTACAACCTAAGCTAGTTGACATCTTTTTCTATCTTTCCACCAAAGTATTTATAAAAAAGATTGAGCTCTTAGACCAGTTGACAAGTTGACCAGTAGCGGCAGTATAAATAGAAAGGGCTTTCTTCAAGTTTTTGGCTTCTTTAACAATAGCCTCCCCCATTATAAGTGTATCATCCACAAATTGCTCATGGGAGCAGGTGGTTCTTGCTGAAGACAGTTGGAAGCCAATTATTTCACCTTTTTCCACCATTTTATTTATGTACCTCCCTAAGAATTCAACAAGAATAGAAAACAGAGTAGGAGAAATGGGGTCTCCTTGTCTTAGACCTCTAGAAGGTCTAAAAAAATTGGAAAACCCCCATTAACAATGACCGAGGAGGAAACCGTTGAAACCAATTGCATTATTATTTTCATAACACCATTATCAAAACCAAAAACTTGTTTTTTAGTTGTTTCCAGAGAATGAATATTCTCATGAGCCACAATTATGGAATCCATAATTTTTCTTCTAGGGACAAAACCATTCTGGTGAGGGGAAATGATATTCGGAAGAAGCTAAAGCAGTCTGGAAGTAGTAAATTTTGATATAATCTTGTACAAAGAGTTACACAAGCTAATAGGTCTAAAAGAATCAATAGTGTTAGCTCTCGGCTTTTTAGGAATGAGGACCAAAAAAGTAGCATTGAGTTCCCTAAGGCGGCACTTAGTGCCAAAGAATTCTTTGATGGCATCCTACACATCTTTTTCAAGGATATTCCAAAATTGCTGGAAGAACAACATATGGAATCCATCAGGGCTAAGAGATTTCTCCCCTTCAAAAGAAAACTCCACATCCTAATCTCCTTGTTTGAAGGAATAGCTTGGAGAAGTTTGTTAGTTGGAGCATCAACCAAGTAGGGGATGGCTGAGAGAATTTCTTCCTGGTAAGACCTATTCAAATTAGTTTCCTTCGAAAATAGCTTAGAGAAATATCTTTGCATTTCTATTGTGATTTCTTCCTCCTTCCTAATGGTCTTCTATTTAGAATGCAAATTCACAATCCTATTAATAGATTTATGTTTCATAGCCGTCATATGAAAAAATCTAGTATTTTTATCCCCTACCTTGAGCCATAGAGCTCTGGATCTTTGTCTCCAGAAGGATTCCTCCTTTGTAATTATATTATGATAACATTCTATTAGAGTGTTTTCCATAGTTTTTCTTTCCTTTGAGAGACCTTCATTCTAGATTTTATCTTGGATTTCATTTATGTCAATCTGTAGTCTTCCTTTCATTTGGAAAATATCTCCAAAAACTTCCTTGTTCCAAATTTTAAGTTTCCTTTTAATTGTATTCAACTTCTTAGCAGTTCTATACATAGCTCCCCCATCTAAAGTAAAGTTCCACCATTCTTCAATATTTTCTTTTAATTTAGGATGAGCTAGCCACATTTTTTCAAATATGTAAGGGATATTCATTTTACAAATGATCTTCTTAGCATTTAGAGAAATAGGAAAGTGATCATACCCTATTCAAAATTCAGAAGAAAGAGAACAAGAGTACCTTGAAATCCAATCTTGGGATAAAAGGGCTTTATCCAATTTGACCTGGATTAAATCATTCCTAGTGCGTCGATTTGACCAGGTGTAATCAATTCATTCCAAGTCAATATCTAATAAAGCTTCATCATTGATGTACTCCACTAGATCAGTTCTACTATCTAATTGAGAAGGGATTTTACCCTTTTTCTCCTCATTTTTAAGAGGAGTATTAAAATCTCCCATGATCATCCAGCTTGCTTCTTGAGACTGATTACAGATTTATCTTAGTCTTTTCATATACTTGTGTATGCCTTTTCTAGTATTGGGTGCATATATATTGATAAGGTTCCATGAGAAATTATCCTTCAGATAAGTAACCTTTGTTGATGATAATTATTCAATTGTGTATTTCCATTGATGTTTACACAAGTATAGTGATGTTTACACAAATGTCTAATCCTATCCAAGCATAGTAAGTCCATGTCAAAGTACTCTTGGGCATTGAAGAGGATTAAAGTGATTTTTAGTTCTAACCGAGTTCACTCGGGCATTACAGTGTTGGTCGGGTGTTGAAGGATTTCAGTCTTGACCGAGTAAAATAGTTAGTGTCAGTCGACTAATAGTAGTTTATATTTTATGGATAATTGGGTATATGCAGCCGACAAACATGAGTTTTATTATTTATCTGGAAGGATATCGAGGCTGACTTGACAAGGGTTATCATATATATATAAGGTAAAGTTTGGATTGAATAAAGAGAGAGACAAAGTGAGATAGAGTGTGTTTTATGATATCAAGAGTGAAGGCAAAATTAGACAAGATTCTGATTGAGGATATAACACAGAGACTACAATAGAATATCTGATCAGTGAGGATCAAATATTTAATCCAAAATAGAGATCTAAATCAACAAAGACAATTTCTTATCAAAATAGGTCAATCCATTGTTACTTTCTAACAATTGTAGCAGTGATCAAAATCTCTTAACAATCTTTTGTAAAACCTCTCACAAGGTGACATTTCTACACTGAAGTGTTTAAAGACCTCTCATAAGGCTACTCCTTATAGGGTGATTAAATCCTCTAACATAGTCACACCTAACAGTGTGTTATTGTAACCTTTAACAGGGTTGGCTCCTAACAGGGCCCACTTTAGAAGAGTGAAAAATAGTGACTAGTTGCAATTGATGGTTTTTCCCATATTGGGGTTCCACATTAAATCTTGGTGTTATCTGTGTACATTTCATTTTCTTTGTGGTTTATGTTTATGCAATTAGTTACTAAAGATAATCATAGTTAATATCTTAAGATTTTCTATGTTAACCGAGTGACAGTAGAATATTTGTGTTAATCGAGCAACATTGACTAATTTGTTTAAGACATTTAAGGGACTTGGATTTGTTTTTGTGGTAACTGATTCACCCCTCCCATCTTAGTTACTCAACTCATTTCCAACAATTGGTATCAGAGCATTTGGTGTTTTCAGGGAAGGTTTCAAGGCCTAATCTAAAGATCAGAGATGTCTTATAGAAGGGAGATCCTGAAGCTTAACAAAGACAATTTTGCAGCATGACAAGATTTGATGAGACTACATCTATCTACCATTGGAGATAGTGGTTTGAAATTATTGGACCATAGGTATGTGGAACCACTAAGACCTTTGAATATGGATCAGATGATAGACATGAAGCATCACAACATAATGATGATTGATATAGCCTATGCACTCAGCTATTCCAAATTTGATGAAGTCAAGGACTTTCCTACTGGCTTTGATATGTGGAACAAACTACATGATATTCATGGAGGAGATGTCAATGTAAAGAGAGCCAAAGTAGAAAGTCTCCGAGATCAATTTGATCTGATGAAAATGATAGAAGGAGAGGACATTACAAAATATAGTGAAAGAATCAAGAAAAGTGTCGGTGCCATTAGAGCTTCCGGTGGAGTAATTGAAGACACAACAATGGTTAGAGAGGTATTGAGAACTCTACTTCCTATCTATGCAATTAGAGTTTCATCTATTCAAGAAATGAGATGCAGTAATGGTATAACTCTAGATGGATTGATTGGAAGACTATCAGCCTTTGAGTTGGATAACTTTGACAATTACTCTCCTAATATTGGTAATCTTGAGTCTCCATTCAAAGCTAAATTAAACCTTTTAAAGATGAAAGGAAAAAAGATTGACAATGACAGTGATGATGAATCTGATGATGAAGATCTGGGAATCATTGAAGCATTACTTGCAAGGAGAGTTGCAAAAGGAAAAGGACAGTACAAGGGAAGAATACCATTAATTTTATTTTCATGTGATGAGGTTGGTCACATTGCTACTAAGTGTCCAAACAAGGAAGACAAAGGTGAGAAAAAGTTCAACAAGTATAAAGGCAAGAAAGATTACAAAAGCTACAAAAGCTAAAAAAACAAAGGTAAGAAATCTTGCTACATTGCTAAAGATTTTGATATTGATGAAGATGAAGATAAAATGGTTTATATTACTATTAAGGATGAGTTAGATAATGAAGATAATGAAAAGACAACACTATATTCTCATATTAGTAAGAATGACACCTGGATAATTGATAGTGGTTGTTCTCACCACATGACTGGTGATAAAACCAAATTTGAATATCTTGAGCACTATGATGGTGGGAGTGTCAGTTTTGGGAATGATGAACCCTGCTATGTGAAAGGTAAATGTTGTATTGCTTTAACATAAGGAATCAAATGTGATAATGTTTATTGGGTTGAAGGACTAAGGCACAATCTACTAAGTGTGGCACAAATGAATACATTGGTTTCAAGGTAGAATTCATGAATGGTAAGGCCAAGCTCCTAGATGGTAAGGGAAACCTAGTTGGAACTGGTAGACAAACAAAAGGTAATCTATTTTATCTTGACCTCAATGAAAGTTCATGTTTTATTGCACAAGTAGAAGAAATTTGGTTATGACATAAAAGGTTATGTCATGTGAACTTTGATAACCTAGTTAATATAAGAAAGAACAAAAGAGTAAGATGAATTCCTATTTTGAAGAAACCTGAACTAGCAATATGCAAACAATGTCAAATTGGGAAGATGGGAAAAACTAAGAACTACAATACAGAAGAAGTTTTGGAATTTGTACATACTGACTTATGTGGACCAATTGGAACAACAAGTTACATAGGTGAAAAGTATTTCATTCTATTTTTTTATGATCATTCTGGAATGATGATTGTTATGTTTCTTAAAGAGAAATTAGAAGCTTTTCAGAAGTTCAAATGGTACCTAGCCAGAGTTGAAAAAGAAATAGGAAAGAAACTTAAATGCTTAAGATTTGACAGAGGAGGAGAACTCTTTTCTAATGAATTTTGCAATGAAAGAGGAATAAAAGACAAGTATCCACCCTAGGTAATCCACAAGTGAATGGTATAGCAGAAAGAAGGAACATACCCATTATGGATTGTGTAAGAAACTTGATGATTGAAAAGAATGTTGCTACTAAATACTGGAAGGAAGCCATCAACACTACAATTCACACTTTGAACTGAGTTCAAATAAACAAAGGTACTGAGAAGACACCTTTTGAATTATGGTATGGCTATAAACCTAATGTTCATTATTTGAAAGTAAATGTTACAACCTAAAGGAAGCGATAAATGGAAAATTTGATGTAAAAGGTGATGAAGGTATATTACTAGGCTACTCCTGTAAAAGCAAAGCATATACATGTTTGAATCTTTCTACTCATAAAGTCATAGAAAGTGTGCATATAAGGATTGATGAGTTTGTAGAAAGAGGTGAAGAACAGAGCAGTAAAGAGCCTCAGGATTATAGAAACTTTGTATATTATGAACCTGATACTATACCTAAGACACAAGCAATGGTGATTAGACAACATCCTTGTCAACCATTGAATTCATCTGGAAAAATCCAAATAGTTCAAAGAGAGTTGCAACCTGTGCAACCCGAGCTGCTAGTAGAGGAAACTAAGTTGCAAACTGAAGAGACCAAGTCACAGATAGAGGGAACCAAGTTGCAGAAAGAGGCACCCGAGTCTCAGATAGAGGCACCCAAGTCTTAGACAGTGGAACCCGAGTATCAGACAGAAGAAAAAAAAAACTTTTGAGCATGGTGAACCTAGTGGAACAAGCCCAAAATCAAGAAGGAAGGATCCTGTACTTGCAAAATATGTTAGAAGGCATCATGCACCTGAGAAAATAATTGGAGATCAGACATAAGGTGTAATGAAAAGGAGAAAAATTAAAGGTACATGTTTTCTTAGTGAAATTGAACCTAGAACTATTAAAGATGCATTGAATGATGAAAGTTGGATTGAAGCAATGAATGAAGAGATTGAGAAGATAGAAAAGAACAAAACCTGGACTCTTGTACCTAGACCAAAAGATAAGAATATGATTGGTACTAAGGTGGTTTTCAGAAATAAGATGAATGAAAAAGAAGAAGTTTCCAGAAACAAGGAAAGATTAGTATGTAAAGGAAATGCTCAAGAAGAGGGTATTGATTATGGATAAACTTTTTCTCCTATTGCAAGACTTGAAGGAGTCAGAACTCTTCTGGCATATGCTGCACACAAAGGATACAAGGTATAGTAAATAGATGTAAAATTTGCATTCCTGAATGGAATTATTGAAGAGGAAGTCTACATTGAGAAACCTGAAGGTTTTGTAGATCCTAACAAAAGGAATATGGTTTGAAAATTACACAAAACATTGTATGGACTAAAGCAAGCTCCTAGAACCTAGTATGAAAGACTGTATGGTTACTTGATAAGAATTGGATTTTAGAGAACTAATGACAATAGGAGCTTGTATATCAAAGAAGGACCTCAAAACAAGATACTGTTAGCAAAAATATTTGTTGATGACATATTGTTTACTGAATATGATGACTTATGCAGAGCATTCTAAGAATCTATGAGTAAGGAATTTGAGATGTCTATGTTTGGTGAAATCAAATTCTTTGTTGGTTTACAAGTTTATCATATGAAGGATGGTATCTATATTACCCAGTCTAAATACATCAAAGAGATACTAAAGAAATTTGGGATGGAAGAATCTAGACCAGTTGGAACACCTATGCCTATCAGACATAAGTTGTCTAAGGATGACGATTCAAAGGAAGTAAACAAGACTACCTACAGATCCATGATTGGTAAACTTCAATATGTTGTTCACACCAGACCTTATATTGCATTAGTTGTTGGTATTGTTGCAAGGTTTTCAACTAATCCTAGAGAGAATCATTTTATGGATATCAAAAGGATTCTGAGATATCTTAAGGGTACTGAAGATTATGGATTATGGTATAAAAAAGGAGGAAACTTTGATTTGAAGACTTTTATTGATGTTGATTGGGCTGGAAGCATTGATGACAAAAAAAGAACAAGTGGCAGAGCATTATTTCTTGGAAAAAGGTTAGTCTCCTGGATAGGCAAGATAAAAAAACTACATTTCTCAATCTACAACAAAAGCAGAGTATGTTGCTGCAGCAGTAAATTGTTCAAACATCATATGGTTCAAACAGTTGTTGTCAGGTATGAAGGTGGAAATCACAGAACCAATCATTATCTACTGTGACAACACTAGTACTATTAATATCTCAAAGAACCCTGTGATGCATACTAATACTAAACATATTGCAATAAAGTATCATTTCTTGAGAGAATTGGTTCAGGACAAGGAAGTAAGATTAGAATATGTGAATACTAAAGAACAAATTGCAGACATATTCACAAAACCATTACCTAAGGATGCTTTTTTTATCTTAGAGGAAATATAAGGGTAATTCCCCTAACCGAGGCTCACTAAAACACAGTTTAGTGATGCATCAACTGAGCTACAAAATAGACTTAACATGTTGATGCAGATATTTAGAGCTTATTGCATATGAATTGGTACAAATAGGTACATTAAAACTTCATTAGATATTTCAGTTGGTGTCTTTGGAATTGGTTGTCAAAGAGGGAGAGATTATTGTATGTCATATTGATCAGTGAAAGAGAGATTACTATATGTCAATAAATATTACTGATGGAGAGATCGATGATAGAGGAGAACTTTATCGAAAACAAAGATTGATGTAAGAGGGAGTTTTTGGATGAGAATCAGAATGAAGCTAAGGACATTAATAAAAATTTCATTATTATGTTTGCTGCTCTATAATTCTTTGTATTATGACATATTGTGTTGCCATCAATGCCAAAGAGGGAGATTATTGATGATAATTATTTAATTGTGTATTGTCATTGATGTTTACACAAGTATAGTGATATTTACACAAATGTCTAATCCTATCCGAGCATAGTCAGTTCATGCAAAAGTACTCTCAGGCATTGCAGAGGACCAAAGTGATTTTTAGTTCTAACCGAGTTCACTTGGGCATTACAGTGTTGGTCGGACGTTGAAGGATTCCACTGTTGACTGAGTAAAATAGTTAGTGTCAGCCGACTAATAGTAGTTTATATTTTATGGATAATTGGGTATATGTAGCCGATAGACATGAGTTTTATTATTTATCTGGAAGGATATTAAGGCCGACTTGACAAGGGTTATCATATATATATATATAAGGTCAAGTTTGGATTGAATAAATAGAGAGATAGAGTGAGATAGAGTGTATTTTAGGATATGAAGAGTGAAGGAGAAATCAGATGGGATTCTGATTGAGGATAGAACACAGAGGACTGCAATAGAATATCTGATCAGTGAGGATCAAGTATTTAATCCAGAATAGAGATCTGAATCAACAAAGATAGTTGCTTATCAAAATAGGTCAATCCATTTTTACTTTCTAACAATTATAGCAGTGATCAAAATCTCTTAACAGAGTAGACTTAACAGTTTTTGTAAAACCTCTCACAAGGTGACATTTCTACATTGAAGTGTTTAAAGACCTCTCACAAGGCCACTCCTTATAGGGTGATTAAATCCTCTAATAGGGTCACACCTAACAATGTGTTATTGTAATCTTTAACAGGGTTGGCTCCTAACATGGCTCACTTCAGAAGAGTGAAAAACAGTGACTAGTTGCAATTGGTGGTTTTTCCCATATTGGGTTTCCACGTTAAATATTGGTGTTATCTATGTACATTTCATTTAATTTGTGGTTTATGTTTCTACAATTAATTACTAAAGATAATCACAATTAATATCTTAAGATTTTCTATATTAACCGAGTGACAGTAGAATATCTGTGTTAACCAAGCAACATTGACTAATTTGTTTAAGACATCTAAGGGACTTGGATTTGTTTTTGTGGTAACTGATTCACCCCTCCCCTCTCAGTTACTCAACTCATTTCCAACAACCTTAACTAGTAAAATGTTCTTCTCACTAAATATAAAGGTGCAATCAATAGTCTTTTTGTTCCAAAATATAACGTCTCCAGAAGCTCCATTAGAGTCAACACCTATACTACCATAATCTTTAAACACATGAATTTTTTCAACTTTGTCTTTGGGCATTTTAGTTTCTTGAATGAGTAAAATGTTTGGTTTACTATCTCTTACTAGATTCCTAAGGACATCATGTTTATGGGGGCTATTAATCCCTCTAGTGTTCCAAGATATAACTTTCATTTAAAGGGTTGGAGAGCATATCTCAGGAATGGTTCGTTGCCTACCATCCGCTATGTTCTATTTTGCTTCCCGCTCTTGTGTTTTTTTATTGATGCCCTTCCTCTTTTGTTTTTAGGGGTTCCCACATCAGCCTTCTGTTGTCTTCTTTTCTGAACTCCCCCTTGATTTTGATTCTCTTTTTTTTTGCTGATTCATTTAGATTGTTGTAGTTTTGATCTCCTTTTTTGCCTGAATTTTTATTGGAATTTTTTTTCCTTTATCTCTGTCCATGGAACTTCTTGACTTTCTGCTAAGATCATATAAATCTCCATTATTTCTTCATTCCAAAGATCCACAATAGGAGATGAGGTTTCATTATCACTTTCTTTAGAGATGCTACCATTGAGTTCATGCTCCCTATATTTTCCTTCTTCAGGGTTAGCGGGATTAGTTCCAAAAGGGGAAGTACTCTCTATAACTTGATTCTTGGCTTTGTTAATTTATGTTTTTGTTTCCTTTGCCTTCGGAGGCTCTTGCTCATTTCTAACCTCAGCTAGTTCTTCATTCTCTATATCTGGCTTGTTTTCCATGATGATATTGTTCTCTATTCTCAAACCTTCCTCAAGGTCACTGTTAACCATTCCCTTAATATTTTCCTCCTGAGAGCCATTAACTATGAGATTATCATTCAGATTAAATTTCCGCTCCCAGAATTCTTTTGAATCCCTCTTATTTCCTTCAGATGCCTTCTCTTTTTATTTGTTTAATGTGCATTGTTTAGCCCAGTGTCCAACTTTTTTGCAAGTGAAACAGGCAAAGGGAACTGTTTCATATTCAATAGGTCGAATATGCTTACCCAACTTTGAATTAATTGAGACAACCTCAGGAAGATTTGTATTTTGGTGTATATTCACACAGATTCTAGCATATACCAGTCTAGATTTTGCAGCTATCATCGAATCTATTGATAGGAGTTCTCCAAAAGCACTCGCTAGATCTGTGAAGACATCCTCGTGCCAGTATTCCATTGGGAGACTTGGTAACCTCACCCAAATAGGGGTTGTATAAAAAATATCTGTGTCCAAATCAAGATTAGTAACCCATTTTTGAAGAGCCAGAGATGATTTTTTGAACATCTAGGGGCCTCCACATAACACTTTTGATAGATCTTCCATATTTGAAAAGAAAAAAGAGAAAAACCCTTTCAGCATTTCTGCAATATCAACTTGCCCCTTAAGTTTCAATTTGTGATATGTAAAGTCTCTGACCAGCTCAATGTTAGGTATTATCCTCATAAATTTTCCTACCAGCGTAAGAGCCATTTTGGAGACCGTATGGTCCACTAGGGGATCAGGTAAGGAAATACCAAAATAACCCTTACTAGGCTCAAATTTTTTTTTAATACTAGGAAAGGAAGACTTTCCAGTTGGTTTGATACCAAATAAAGATGACCAACTGCCTTTAGCCTGATTTCTATCTAAAGTATTATCATTAGTATCGGCCAGGGAATTCTTACCTTTTGTCAAAGTTTTTTCTGGCCCGCCACCTCAGAATGAGGGTCCTTGTCTTCATCTAAGTCTTTAGTGGAGCCCTCCCCTGATGATCCTCCTACTTTTTTCTGGTCTCCTACTACTGTAGACGCCAAGATTCCTCCAACATCGCATTTCCTGCCCTCACAGGATTTCAAATTTCCTCCCGCTTGAACACCTCCTCCAGCTCCCACTCTCTCATGTCCCATCGCTCTTTGTTAAATTTAGTAAAAAATTATTTCCAATTGTACCATAATGAAAAATTTAGTTGGAATCCATTGATAGTATTGAAACATGTTATATAGGCCTTAGGGACTCGAGGCATGGGTGTTGATGCAATATGAAAAAAGTTTGATCAATAAAGATGCATATATATCCCAGAATTATGAAATTCTCTACACAATCAACCAAATAATCCAAGTTTAAAAGATCCACCCTAGGCCACACGATGATCTAATTTCTTGTTTTAAAAAATATTTATAGATCTATTGAGAGGAGAAGAAACACATGTTTCCTACTACTACTCCCAGTTCAACCAATTCTTACACTAACACATTCAATCATTTTAATTAATGAAACTAATCTAATGGACATAAATTTTACTTGATATCCTTAATTCGTTTAATACGAGAACATTCAAGAGTACCCATTCGTATCATGAATCTCATACACAATAATCCTTTTAAGTGATTCAATTGAGATTATAATATACTCTATTCAAATCTAACATGGTATCCTAACCCATGGAATATTATTACATTTACATTAAGCACTGTAAATATTAGTATTCTTCTAACATTTCCTTTGTGTTAAAATCTATAACTTAAATCTAATCTTATTAACTTACATTCATATTACCCAACTATTCCATTTACATTCTACAGTAATCTCATCATCTATATGCCATTATAGTCAACCAACTAGTAATATTGTTAGTTTCATACAACTAAAGTAATGCACACATAAAACATCAAACATAGGTTTCTTAGTACCCAATTACTACATGAATTCATTTCCATAATAGTCATCTAGGATCTTAACCATTCACTTGGAATCTAGCAATGTGTACATTTAATAAGAATCCATTTTATGACAATTTGAATTCAATCATTAGGATGGAAAAATCAGTTTTAACTGTCTCAATCGGTTTGAGGATAGTTTTAAAAGGTGGTTTTTTGATGTTTGGGTCTAAAAGAGAACTATGTTCATTTTAATTATAGGGAGGAATATAATTTTGTTTGAAGTGATAAGGAGATAGAAGTTTTGAATTAATAAAATGTTGTTTTCACTGCACTTTCTCTGATTTTCTTCAATAAACAGTCATTGTACATGCATTTTATTCCATCTTAATGTGTTTATCTTGAAATCTTGTTGTTAATTATTGAGTATACACACAACTTTCATAATGGAGATCATGAGTCACCTTTGAGGGAGAGTCAATTGAGCATACACCTAGTGGATATAGATCTAGAAGAGGTTCTTAGAAATGTTGAAAATATGACAAAAAGGTATGACATATATTATTATTTTTGCAACAATAGTTCTAATCATAAGGTAGCACCCATGTCACTTGAAGGAAATGATTTTGTTACGAGCAAGAAGATATTGAAGGTCAAGCCCCTTCATGTGAAAGGATGATTATAAGTTCAAAAACTGACATGACCTTTCAAATGCCATGCAAAGTATAGGAAGGACTTTAAGGTTGGAAAGTCAAGATGCAAGTCAAATGAAAAGACAAGGTGATTTTAAGAGAAGATGAAAATCTGCAAGTAAAAATATATGAATAAGGATAAAGGCCAAGACATCAAGTTAAAAGTTATTTCAAGTACAAGCAGTTTCAAGAACACTTCAATGAGAATATTTCCAAGAAAAAGAGGATGGAAAGATGAAGTTCAAACAAGATAAACATGCTATGTTGGTACACCTTCATTACCGCCATTCTAGTTATTCCAAGTGGAAAGAGAAATGCATTTAATGTATTACATCTATTGATTTTTCTCATTGGCCAATCCTTAAAAGGATATGTATTGAAAAAATGTAATTTTTTCATTGGCCCATGGATAGGTGCCTTATTGTAATTGGTTGAAATTTAATTCTTGTAAGTGGTAGTTAGGGAAAACCCTAATTAGGGTTGTGTTGGCATAATCTTGGTTATTAATTTCAAATCAATCTGGGCCATTCATTGTACTTTGAGCCTTTATATAAGACTTGCTCAATTCATTTGTAAAGAAGAGAAGAATTCATATAAAAGCCTTTGTAGGTGAAAAACAAAATGATTCCAAAGATATGTCATAATAAAATATGAGAAACAATGAATTATATAGTCATATTGAGGAAAATAATATGGGACAAGGTCCTTTCCAAGTAGTTCATTTGGGAGAAGGCATCTAGGCGTGAGCACTTGATGTAGCAACAATAAGAGGAGACCATGCCACTGTAAAAAAAACATTGGATAGTGACCAACATAAATGAAATTTATAATAAGGCATGAAGAACCACGGTAAGTTTAGAAGCATTAAAACCATGGTATGTTTAGAAGCAATAAAACCCCAAGTATGCCAAGATAGTGAAAGAAAAACCATGGCTCATGTGAAATATATAGAATATTTATAATAAAAAATAGGTTGAATTTTTTACCAAACCGTGCACAAGTCACGACATGTGACAATTCCAAACTCATTCACTAAGGGTTTCTTATACCAAACCATAGCCTCAAAGCCTAAAAATGATATATATCTTTAAAAATACAAAGGCTATGGTTCGCGAATAGAGATAAAATATGCATAGAAGAAACACTTTTTTCTTTTTGTATGATGATGCACATTGTAAAAAAGAAACAAATTTGTAAAAAAATATATGTGGGTTTGAACATTAAGGTCACGATGAAATCACACTCGACAAGAAACTATGCAAAGATTTCATTTCATGACACAAAGAAGATATTTTATGCATAGAAAAGGACGTACCTATGAATTCTTGGTATGTGTTGTATGTACCACTTTTCACGGCTTCACAACATTCGGCTTCTAAGGAATGGGGTCAGCTTCCGCGTGTAGAGCTACGTCCTTTGGGGCACTACTTTTGTGCGATAAAATAAAAATGAATTTGATCATCTATCTTTTTTTTAAGGTGTTATTTGATCATTTGTCTTTTTTTTAAGGTGTGTCCGCAACTGTCATAATTGCGATGGTATCGGGAACAATTTAAAAAAAAAACACCAATTTCAAAAAATTCGCCCCTCCGTCAGATATTACCATCAGAAAAGAGGCCCAAATATATTAGTGTCATGGTAGATTACTTGTATTATTTTGGAGTATTACATTTTTTCTTCATAACCTCACTTAAAATATGATTTGTTTATGTTGAGTAGAAGTAGTTAAGTAGATGAATGAAAGGTATTCTTGGTTGGTGAATCATGGTGAAACTTATATTCATACAATTTGGTACTTTTTTTATTGCAAGTAACAATGTAAGGTTGGTCTAAACTCATTGCAAGTAGTTAATTTCAATTGGTAATGTTCATTTAGATTACACCATAATTGGCTATTTGAATGAATGTTAGCAATGTGAAAATCATTTATACACCCTTAGAATATTGCACCCTCCTTTTCTTAGTTGATTTGGGAAAGCAAGGACTGGTTTAGTTTCATCACATCATCAATATTTTCTTGCATTAGAAGAGTTAGATAAGATTTCCTAACCCATTCCTTTTTCAATTTATTTGATTAGAAGTAATTTAAAAAATCAAAGTTCAAAATCTTTCATCATTTGAAGAATTGGTAGATGTCCGTGAGTGAATAGTGTAAATCCCCATGTGGTTACTGACAAACCACATCATAAAATTGAGTTGTGTCCAACAAGAAGTCACAAGTTTGGAATAAGAACCTTGGAGTCACCTCTGTGATCTTTTTGCAATCTTAGCATACATGGTGACTTTGTTCAAAAGATGATTAAAAATTTGGTTTTTATCTTGGAATACTAAGTGTTTTATCCTACTGTAATCATGTATATGTAGGTACATGTAGAAGTGTGAAATAAAATCAATAATCTCAACCACAAAAAGATATTTTAAGCAATTAGTATGCTCAATATCGAAAGAGGAAGCAAATAACAATATGCACAATCATCAAATAATAATGAAATCAATCAAAACCATGAACGTGCAAACCAAAAGTCTTCCTTCGTTGTTCTCCTTCTCTATGCAATGTGGGATCTCATAAATTGAGTGATGTGTCATCATGAGAATTCAAAGCAATTATGGTTACCAAATATGAGAAACAAGCTCCCATTATATAGATTTTTGGGATTCTAATCAAGATGCGATGATTGGTGGGTTGATTGGTTGTGATTAAAGAGTTGAACTCAGAGTGAGTGGGGGTTGAACTCAACTGATTACATGTTGATAAAATGGATGGATCTGTTAAGAGGATAGATTCAAGAATTGAACTCAGAGTGAGTGCAAGTTAAACTCAATTGATGACATGTGTTTGAATAGATTGAAAAGTTAACTGATTTGAATTGAGGAGGTGGAGTAGAAGAATAGATAACTTGATTTAATTGATCAGTTAGGAGAGATAAGGGTGAAGTTTAACTGAAACTCATAATTGAGAATATAATTATGATTAAATAAATAAAAGAGTTTATTTATTTGCACATGTGAGGAATATAAATAAATATTTAATATTTTTTTATTTAGAAGAGGAACAATTAGTTAATTAAATAAATATTATTTATTTAATTATGAGAGGGAAATTGAATTTAATTATTACATAAATGAAATAATAATAATAAGAAAGAATAAATATAAATTAAATAATATAATTATTTCATTAATTTCAATAAGGTGGGGAATAATTAAATAATGATTAATCATTTGATTACTTTATAGGTGAATAATTGATGGGATATTAAGTAATTAATTAAAATCACTTAGTATAGGAATTTATAGAGAAATGATGATTTTTAGGTTAGATTATAGTAGAATGACACAAATTGATTAAATAATAAAGATTATTTAACAATTTAAGATGAATGTTAGTAAACTTATTGTGTCAAAGCAATTAGTCATTTTTAGGTGTCTACATTTTGCCCATCCTTGAGATAATGCATTTTCAAGCTTTATTTCAAAGAATAGTTGATAAAAAATATGCCCTAGTATGCCCATGTGAAATAACATTTGCAACTAGTTATTATGGTTCCCGCTCAAGGAAGTGATAAAAAATGCAACAGAGGGCTTGTTTCATTGACAATGTGACCAAGATCATAATGCAACTTATGGATTAGAAAATAGAGGTCATACATGAAAGTTATGGAGGTCAGAAGGTGAAAATAATCGTGATCAATAGAAATGTAAGGTGTGCATGTCCATCGAGGTGGGTTAGGGGGTATAAAAGGGGTTTGGAGGGTCATTTTCAAGTCATTGTTAATATTTAGCTTTGGAAATTTATGTGTGGAAGGAGCAACTTTTGAGTTATTTAGAGTTTGATTGCGGGCTACGAGGATGGTGTACACATCAACAATTGAGTTAGGACTTATTAGCGACCAACTGCGTTGGTAATTTTCACCTCCTATGAATTTATTATGCCTCATTTTTCATGCTATATCATATACTAGGTCAAACTTAGGTAGGCTATAATGTCACACTTTTGGGTCACAATCGATGCACTTGCAGGTGTGAAGCACCATACTTGCATTTAGGGTTATTTTTTTTAACCAGCTCACACTTGGATGGTGAACGAAACACTTGATGTGTTCATTTTCCACACTTTATTGTTATGAAAAAATGTTTAAGTGAGCTGCACTTAGGTACCTAGAACACCGTAATTGACTGGCTAGATGGAAAACACATGATTTGTAGGTGGAATAAATGCAGTTTTGACTCTTTTTGGATATTTGCGTGAAATGAAATTAATTTTTAATTATGCATGTGTATGTTTCACATAGCATAGATGTATGTACACCTAGTTGACTACATGGACTAATGATGAATTTATTTCATATGTAGATTAGGGATGATGTTCTCGTGACAAAAGAGAGTCATCTTGACCAGCTTGCACATAGACAAAGATTGATTGATGAGGAGCACAAACATCTTGATAGTATTGGATTGTTACACATTATAATGATGCCTAATATTAGGGCTAATAGGGGCCTCATTACTTCCATGTGTGAGTGATGGCATTCATATAATTCTTCCTTCCACTTACCTACTAGGGAGTGCACACTGACATTAGAGGATATGTATAGGATCCTGAGGATTCCTATCCACGGTGAGAGGGTTACATAATTGTTCTAGATAGGGATATTAGCATTGTGTGATTTTTTTGATTTCTCGATGGAGGATTTGGATATTCACGGATATGAGATTAGGCGACGGAGAGATATGGTGGGATATGATTCATACTTTGCATTATTGTGCGTAGTGGTTGCTGGGGTTTTGGTTTTGGATAGGAGAGGACATGGATTTTGTGTGGGGTGGGGGATATTGTCAGTGAGATGTGGTAGAGGGATACAATGTATGAATGAGGACCTTGTGTATTAGCCATGTTGTATTGTCAGTTACATGATATAGCCTACCATGTGTTACAGAGCCTAGGATGTGGAGTCACACTTTTACAGGTGTCGTCCTTCGAGCACATAATGGTTTTTTGTTTGATTTTAAAGAGACCTACGATATAGCCAGGACAACCTTACGTATATCATTGAGATACAATTATCAGAAGGGTATTGAGATAGTTTGGTGAGAGACAAGGCATACTAATTAGATCAACACAATTTTTCAAGTGTACGATGGACATCAGAGCTTGGGGACTTGTCATTCCCATACATACTATAGTGGCACAATTTACCACCTTGGAACTATTGAGATGGAAGTAGAGATTATATGTTGGGGATGTTGGGACTACTGTAGAGTTTTATGTCTGGTGGGGTACACACATACCTATTCCTTACATGGATCCTGGTGTCCTAGTTTTGATAGATATGCATAGATGTGCTCGACAACCAAGGAGGAGACATGGTAAGAGAGTTAGGTGGGGTAGTCGAAGAGAGAGAGGATGAGGGAGAGGGAGAAATGGAGGTAGATATTGAGGACATGGTAGTAGAGGTGATGGTGACAATGGGGGAGATGTTGGTGGTTGTGGAGGAGGGAGAGATAAAGGGTGAGGAAGAGGGAGAGATGGAGGGAGAGGTGTAGGTCGAGGAGACAAAGATGGAGATGGAGATGATAGGGGTGATAGAGGGGTTAGTGTTTCAACTACCCCATTTATTCCCCTGATGCATGTGTTGGTAGTAGCAGTAGAGGATGTGGGAGAGGAGGAGGGTTATATTGATGTGATAGGTAGTAGTTTGGAGGAGACAAAGAGTACTAATAGTAGCATTGGTTCTTCTAGCAATAATGAGGAGATGAAGGAGGCCATAGGAGGTGATGATATTGAATTGGTAGACACAAATATCAAAGGGGATGATGTTGGGATAATGAATGTAGCTATGGGTGGATTTGATTAGCCAACACAAGATATACCTATGAGAGCATAGGGACATGGTTTTGATATTGATTTTATAGATCTAGGCAGTTTGTGATAGCACTGTCAAGACTTACAGGGCTGGTATGATGAGGTACTAAAGAGATTGAGTAGAATTGATGTAAGGTTTGTTGAGGTAGATGGTAGGGCTCAAGCTATAGATGTAGAGATTCATTGGTATAATAGGAGGGTGATCACCTTGGATAGGAGGATTGAGAGGATAGAGAGGGAGATGGATGTGGAGAGGGATGGTATGTAGGCTAATATATAAGCGACAGAGAGAAGAGTGGAAGTAGAAGATGCTAGAGCTAGGGTGATAGAGACAAAAGTGAGAGATTTCATTACTAGTGTTTAGGATTCTACTACACAATAGTTGACTGACAGTCTGCAATAGAAAGGTACAAATGCTAGTAGACAGGTCCATGAGATGCAAAGGGAGATTGATTATTGGTAAGGATCTTATGATTAGGTCATGCTAGTAGCACAAAGGGTTCCCAATTATACCCCAATGTCATCGATCTTAGAGTATTAAGAGATCTAAGGGTAGAGGTGCAGTGGTTCCACCTGGAAAAGCATCACCATCAGTGGCCAAAGATCCATAGGGACCTACAGGTGCAGGGACCTCTAGTTAATTTCTACCCAAGCTTCCTAGAACAGAGGGCAGAGGTAATTCCTTTTGATTCCATATAAACACTTTTTTTGCATATATTTTGTCAGCTATACTTATAACATCGTACCATGATACATTTCAATGTATGTGTGTGTGCGCACGTGTGTGTGCGTGTGTGGGCGCGCACGCACATGTGTGTGTGATGCATTTTTGGTAGTTCCATATGATATGTTTATGATCTACTTTAATTTTATGCTTTATGTGATGCACATGATGTCTATGCATGTCCTATTATGATGCATTTATGCAAAAAAGTTTTTTTTTGTATTTTCACATGTTCTTTATACAATACCATGATTATGATGCAGATACAATGATGGAATATATAAAATGTTATTCATGATGATTTTACGATGTATGCAAACTAACATGCTTTGGATGGATGGATGCATTTATGATGTGTTCTATATGTACAATTTTATGATGTATGCAAACTAACATGCTTTGGATGCATGGATGCATTTATGATGTGTTCTATATGTATGATTTTATGATGTATGCAGAGTAACATGCTTTGGATGTAGGATGATTTCTTTTTCTTTTTGTTTTATCATGATATTTATCGTAAGGATTTTTTTAGGACTGCCAGAAGGAATTGTTAGTAGCAATAGACAAGAGATGAGAGAAAATGAGAGAAAATAAGAATGAATCTTAATTGGAACTTGAATTTATTTTAACTAGATTTTACTCCAACTTATTTATGCAATTTCTTTCATAATTGAGCCACTTTTACTATAGAAAATTTTGAATACCATCATACCTAGATATTAAAGATCTAAGCATGAGTATCCTTTTTCATTCTAACAAGCACTGTGAACAAACAAGGAATGTGGGCTGTAAAATCTAGCTCAGGTGTTAAGAGCTGAGGTATGTGCAGCGTATCACAACCGATTTATCTATTGAAAGCCCTATAATTAGATACCGCATGTGGTAGTGAAGGATCTTACCACAGACACCCAAAATGCTTTGTTAATATTTCTCGGTCAACATTCCACAGACAACTGACAAAAACATAAGTTATGAACCATCACAACATCTCTAATCACTTAGGTGGAATGATGGCGATGCATAGAAACATAACTTGTGAAAATCAAGACATAATAAGACCAACTAGACTCAATAAGTAAGCATCCATACTGATTTTGTGTCTATGTTTTTGTAGTTGTTTTGGACATTGATTTGTTGACATTTAGTTGATGCTATCAGATGAAGTATAGGGTACCCTATGTAAGACTACTCCATCTGGTTTTGAATGTTCCCTTCCTTGTCTAAAATACCTTGATTGTCTTGACAAAAGACTGTGCTATGAGAATCCATTAATAGATGAGACAATTTGATCAATCTAATTGAGGACCTACTGATGAGTTTGACTATTTTGACTCACTTTTCTGAAGCTTAGAATTTTTGTATGACATTATTCAATGCTTGTTTCAAAGTGAAAAAAACTGAATTGATATCCAAAGGATATTTATTGCAGAATTTTCCTGGTTTTACAATTTTTTGTCTGTCTGATGACAATTTTTCTTTTAGGACTTTTTACAAATGTTTTCGGTCCACCATAGGGTTTGTATGTTTGGAGTCAAGGTATGTGTGGCGTATCACATAAGTGAAGTCCCTTATCATAGACACCCGATACATGGTCACCTTAGATAAATGTTTTTATGTTTTTTATCCTTTTGAAGATTTTCTAATTTTTAAAGATTTTTAAGGACATTTTTTTTTTTTTACGTATTTTTCCAGAAATTTTTATAATTTTTAGGGATTTTTTCAATACTTAATGGATCATGACATTGGGTGCCCCCAGTCTGGAAAGAGTGGACATTTTATTATGGAATTTCTATGGTGGACTAAGTTTGTGCTGGATGTGAGACAATGGGACACAAATAATTGACAAGCCGTGACATGTTTTATTGCGAGATATGGGGCAAAATGACAAGGGATACCAAAATGGAGTTATGATAGATGGTAGAGAAACCATCTCTACACATGGCACTGGATTGCCTAGTTTTTACCATGGTAATTACCCAAGGTTCCACTTAAGTGGTTTTCACCAAATGGAATGTGTATTTCTCTTGTATTTCTATTTTTTGTCACCAAAGATGCTTGATTTCCAGGTTCTTGCCTTGGTAACCATTTTTTTCTTTTTTTAATTTTATTTTTTGACTTTTTGAAATGGGTCTATTATGATAGTTATGAATAGTAATTTCATAGATGCAAGATATTGATGGGGTCTAATAGATACTATCCATATGATGTGGATTTAATATGCTCTAGACCCATAGACTATTGCGATGATGTAAGGACCCAACTAGTTTGGTTCAAATTTTCATGGATTTTCTCTTTCTGTCTGATTTTTCTAATTTTCCATTAGGACTAGGTCACCAACTTCAAAAGATCTAGGGATGAAATTTTTGTTGTAGATTCTCCTAAGACATTTTTGATATTATTGCAAATGTGTCATTTCCTTCTGTCTCTTTTCATCAAGAAACTCTAGCTCTTGTAGTCAAGATACTCTATAATACTCATATGAAATAATGTGCTAAAGGGATACACTTAATGATGGGAGCTCAACCTCTATTGGCAAGATGACTTCGATACCGTATATTAGTGAATATGGAGTGGCACCCGTGGGAGTACAAAAACTAGTGAAGTATGCCCATAAGACATGGTTGAGTTGGAGGTTCTAGTCCCGACCAACTTTGTTGACTATATTTTTCAGAATTTTCACAATAATTTTATTCATAGCCTCAGCCTAGTCATTACCTTAGGGAAAGTAGTGTGAAGAATAGCTATGATGGATATAGATATTTTTGTAAATATCATCTACTTGCTAGTTTTTGAAGGGGGGCTATGATCTATAATGATGGTTTTGGGTACACTATACCATCTTATGATATAGTTCAAAAGAAACTTGGAAATCTATTTGCTAGTGGTGTAAGTCGTTGGAATTACTTCAATCAACTTTTTGAAATACTCAGTGGCTATGATTATGTACTTCTGACCATCAAAGTATAAGGGATGAATCTTGCCAACTAGGTTGAACCCCTATTGTGAAAAGGGCCACGATGATGTCAGTGGTTGTAACTCTTGAGAAGGTGCATGGATGAGGTTCCTGTGTATCTGACACTTTCTACATTTCTGCACATATAGGAAAGCATATGTTTGTATTATAGGCCAATAATATCCAATCCTTAAAATCTTCTTGGCTAAATTTAAGACACTATAATAAGAACCGCAAATGCTTTCATGTACTTCTAATATCACCGCTTGTGATTCTTTCAAGTTGGGACATTTGAGGAGTGTTCCATCTAGACTACATTGGTAAAGTGTATTGGTTATTATGGTGTAATGGGTGGCTTTACTTATCAAGGAATTCTTTTGGTTCTAAGAAAATTTTGGGGGGATTGTTTGGCTAGTTAGATATGCATATATATCTTGGTACCAGGGAGAATTGGGACCAACAATTTCAACACGACCTCAGAGTTGGGCACTTCAAAGACAGGGATCGTGAGATGTTCTACCATGAATTCACAATGTGTCACCTTTGGTGACATGTCAAGTAATGATCCAATAGTAGTCATTGCATCTATTTCTTTGTTCTTGATTCTTGGGATTTGCTAAAATGATATTTTTTAAAAATATTACTTAATACCTTTCGCTAACACTTTATAGGGAATCATTTTGTCATCCTTTGTATCGTAATTTCCATTGACTTGGTTGATAATCATTTGAGAATATATGTAGACTTGTAACTATTTGATTTTCTACTGGAAAACTATCTTGAGCTCTATGACCAATGCTTCATAATCTGTTATATTGTCGGTGCAATCAAAGCTCAACTTGTATGATCTTGGGATGGAGTCCCCTTGGGGAGTGATAAATACTATGTCAATGCCTAATCCCTTTTGTGTGTGAGAGATGTCAAAGTATTATTGCCACTATCTCTTCTCTTTAAGAGAAAAAATTCTTTCATCTGGAAACTCTATCAACATTAGATGACTAGAAGGTAATGGTGCATCTACCAACTGGTCAACAATTTCTCATCCCTTGATTGCTTTTCTATCCATTAATCTATGTCAAATTAACTGAGAATCATGACCTATTTGGTGAGGCATCCTGTCAATGTAGCTTTACTTAATAGATATTTCAATGGATCAATCTTTTATATTAAGATCATTTTGTGACTTAAGAAGTAGTGTCTTAGTTTTTGGGAAGAAAAAACTATAGCCAAACATGCTCTTTCAATTGCAGTGTAGTTCAGTTCATATGTCATGAGTGTTCAACTGATATAATAAATGGATCTTTCTTTTCATTTTGTGCTAATATTTACCGTAGTGAGTGTTCTATAATTGAGATGTATAACAATAGGGGATGATCTAGAATAGGTGCCACTAGGACTAGTGCTGAGAGCAGATAGTCCTTCAATACTTGAAATGTGGCTTGGCAATCTCCTGTCCATGTAAATTTTACATCTTTGTGTAGAAATTATTAGAATGGATGACATTTGTCAGCTAGATGTGATATTAGCCAACCTTGTAGACTTCATAGTTTTTTCAAAGTTTTTGGACGCATATTAATAATAGATTGTACTTTTTTAGGATCGATCTCTATTCCTCTATGTGAGAAAATGAATCCCAACAAATTTTCTGATGTGACTCCAAAGACACATTTCTTTGGGTTTAACAATACCTTGTAATCTTGGAGTCTATCAAAGACTGGTCCTAATACTAATAAATGCAGATTTCTCTCCATGAATTTTGCTAATATGTTATTGACATAGTCTTCCATGGTTATATGCATCAATTAATGAAAGATAGTCGTCAATTTCTCTTTGATATGTGGCTCCTGCATTTTTTTAGTCTGAAGGGCATGACACACCAACAATAAGTACCCTATGCATAAGTGAAAGTTTTTTTACATTGATCTTATAGTTCTATCCTGATATGATTATATCCTGAGAAACCATCCATGAGGGACAACATTTTATACCCTAAAGTAAGATAGACAATCATGTCTATGTTTGACAAGGGGAAATCATATTTTAGGTAAGACAAATTAAGATCCATGAAGTTGGTTCAAATTATTATGGATTCATAGGACTTATATACTGGTTCCTGATTGGATATCCAATTAGCATAATCAATAGGTTTGACAAAGCCTGTATCCAGTAGTTTCTTCAATTCTCCTTTGACCAATAGTGCAATCTCGGGATGTATCTTTCGTATCTTCTGTTTGGATGGATTTCCCCCAACTGGAGTGGAAAATGATGTAGGAATAACTATGGATCTACCCCATGTATGTCAGAGTATGACCAAGTAAAATTGATTTACCTATCCTTAATGAATTGAATGAACTATTCTCTTTCTTCTAGTGTTAACAACTCTACCAAGTGGACCAGTCGTTGTGTTTCTTCAATGCCAATATTGATTGTTACTATCTTCTATGCTAGTACTGGTGATTGTTCTTCTATAATGGGAAGTCTATCAATATCTCCATCCCTGGAGTCCTCAGAGATGTTTTCAGCTTCAGATACATCTTTTGTTTTTACTATATTGCAGCTAGAAGGTGCCTTTCAATTTTCACCTAATAGCCTTATATTTTTTTTTTTCAATTTTACGACTAGAGGATTAATATAACTCCCCAAAGTATGTTGTGTTGTCCAACTCAATGTTGAAACTTGCCTTGTGGTCTCCCATAGGTATGCCTTATCCGAGTCTAAAGAATTCAACAATAGCTTCATCATTGTAAAAAAATGTCTATGGTCGGTGGATTTTATTGTTCCCAACCTATAAGGTCAGGGTAAACCAAAGCTATGTTGTCTTTGGTTTGGAAGGATGAAATTGGGAGTTTAGTTAAGGTATTGACATATGATTCAAATACCAATTCATGAGTTTTATATGAGGATGACGATGAAGTTTTAGATCAGGCCCAAAATTCTTCAATCCACGCTCGGTGATCTATGGGTCTAACTCATAAAAATAGTTGAACAATAGCAGTTTTAAGGTGCAAGGTGCTAGTAGTATGGGGGGAATTCCACTCATATTCATTCAAGTATGTGTCTGAATGAAGTTCCTCAAATGTCTCAAATTTTTTATAAACATAAGTGTTAATATTAGAGGGTAGCAAGATATTCATGGTGCCTTCTGTTAATGGTCTACAACCTAAGCCACAATGCTTCAAGTTTTGGGTAGTTGTAATTGGCTTGATAACTTCTTGTTCCTTTTTGCCTAATCTAGAGCATCCATTATACCCTATTTATTGGACAATGGTATACTCCCATCCATATTCATGTACTAGAATTTTGACCTCAGGGGGTTCTTCATCTGTATACAACGAGGAAGATAATTTATCTTCCATGAATTCTTCATGAATGTCTCCCCATATTATAAACAATGTTGGTGGATAGATAAGTGTTATCTTTCCTCTTTGAAGAGGTTGCCTAGGCTTTCCATATGACTGGGGTGAGATCGATAGCTTGCCTACACATAAGATGTCTGCATAGGAGTATTCTCCACATCCATTTTCTTTGACTTGGATTTTGAGCTCTCATGTGGGTAGTTCAATTGATTTTGCGAGGTCTGGACAATATATTTGTTGAGATGAAGAGACAAGAAATTCATCCAGATTGTTGGGTAGTTTATTAGAAACAGGTCCTCTAAGATTTGTGCGGTAAAGAAAAGGATCTCTATCACTAGGTACAGTGATGTAAACTTCATTCTAGTGGAATTTTAAGTATTGATAATAAGTACATGGTACTTCTTGCATGGAATGGATTCATCATTGTCCCAAAATCATGTTGTAACCCAACTTTAGCTCTAGTGCTTGTAATGCAGTGTCTTGTGTTGCTGGACCTACTTGATTGGGAGGCTTAATACAACTTGGGAAGGATGTTGTTTATCATCATATGCTCTTATTATGATCTTCTTGGTAACATCTACACAACTGTCAGAATAGCCTAGTGCCTTTACCAATTTTAGGGTACATATAGTTAGACCCACTATGCCATCTATCAAGACTCATATGATTTTATGGAGGTGGACAAAGACTTAAAGGTGAAAAGGATCATTGTGAGATAGTTTATGGGTTGGGATATATTTTTCAGTGAAGGAAACATGATGTTGCATGGATATATTTCCCACCATGGATTGAAACTCGTCAACATGTATGTCTTTTGGAACAAAGGCTTGTTGCAGAGCTGCATCTAATGCTTCTTCATGATTTGGCGATATGGAAAGAAATTCATAGAAGTAAATTTGTGTTGAGGTATTCTTTGTAGAAGTTGAGAAATCCAACTTCACAGTTTGCCAAGAACACCTGCATGCAAATAACCTGTTGCTGAAAGGAAACCAAAGAGACAAAAAGAAAAGGCTTGGAAAATCTCAGTGGTGTGAGAGAAAATTGTATTCCAAGATAATAAACAATAATTACAAGAGTCCAACCTATAAGGTGAATGAAAAACACTAAAAGGTAAAAAGCTAGGTTGCACATAATAATTAATATAAAATATTATTTATATGCACCTAAGTGACAGCTTAAGCAAAATATAGTAATAGACAACTTAATAATTAAATCAAAGTAATCTAATTAATAAGTGAAGATAAATAATTAATCTAACACCCCCCCTTAAGAGAAGCTCAGGAGGTAAGCTAACCTAGCACAACTATGAAAGCAGGAAAAAATGGGTCCCGACAACAAGGCCTGATCAGGTACCCAATACAAGGAAATCTCTGTAAACCGGAGATAAAGGAGAAAACCCAGTGGGAAAAACCCCTCTCCAAAAAGAGATAGAACAAACATGCTGAAAAAAACATGAAGGAAGGAAGGCCTCAACAAGACCCTACAAGGACAACTTCTATCACCCCAAGCATAGAACACAACTGAAGATAGCGCGGAGATGCAAAAGGTTTGGTGAAGATGTCAGCAACCTGTGCATCGGTGGGAATGTACTCCAAAGAGAGAACACCATCCTAAATCTACTGACAGATGAAATTCATATGAAGCTCAATGTGTTTAGTGTGCTGATGCTCCGCCAGGTTGCGGGAAATGTGAATAACACTTTGATTATCGCACCACAGAATAGTGGGATGATCAGGAGGAAAACCAAACTCAATCATCAACTGCCAAAGCCACAAAATCTCCTGACTAGCATGCACTGCAGCTCTGTACTCAGTCTCTGTAGATGAAAGAGCTTGAGCATTCTGATTCTTGCATGACCATGTCATAGGACCAAAGCCAAGACAAAAAACAAAGCTAGAAGTAGACTTCTGATCATCAACATCACCAGCCCAATCTGAGTCAGTGAAGCCAAAAAAGTGAGGAACCCCTGATGTGTAATGAATGCCATACATAAGTGTGCCCTGAATGTATCTCAAAATATGCTTGGAAGCTTTCCAATGACTCTCATGAGGCTCATGTGAGAAATGAGAGACTAGACCAACTGCAAAGGAGAGATCAAGATGTGTGTGTGTCAGGTACAACAAACTGCCAACCAACTACAGATACAATGTAGGATCCACTGAAGGCAAAGTGCAAGAAGTAGACAAAGTAACACTCGATTGAAAAGGTGTGGGAGCAGGCTTGCAATCAAGCATGTCAAAGCACCAAAGCATGTCAAGAGCATACTTCTGCTGGTAAAAAAAGATCCCAGTAGAGGACTGAACAATCTACAGAATAAGAAAGAAGTGTAATGGACCAAGATCAGTCATCTCAAATTGCTCCATCAATGCATGCTGAACATCCTGAATCATAGAAGATGAGCTACCTATGATGAGAATATCATCAAAATATAGCACACGAATCAAAACCTCATCCTCAAGATGCTAAATGTAGACTATAGGATCAGAATGACAGCATGTGAAGCCTGTAGAAAGAAGAAAGGAGTCCATCTTCTCATACCAAGCTCGAGGGGCCTATTTGAGATCATACAAAGAATGCCAAAGTCTGCAAACCAAGGAGGAATCTTGCACAAATCCCTGAGGCTGCTCCATGTAAATCTCCTCAGTAAGATCACCGTGCAAGAATGCACTCTTCACATCCATCTGAAAAATGGGCCATCCCTGAGAAGTTGCGAGGGATAAGACAAGGCGAATAGAGTTCATCTTGGCGATAGGGGCAAATATCTCAGTGTAATCAATACCCTAAACCTATGAAAAACCATTCACAACAAGACGTGCCTTGTACTTATCAATAGAACCATCAACAAAAAACTTAGTAAGATACAACCACTTGCATCGCACTAACTTTCTTCCCTTAGGAAGAGAACAAAGATCCCAAGTATGATTCTTCATCAAAGAAGAACACTCCTCCTCCATAGCACTATCCCACTTAGTATGTCATATCACTGCTACAAACGTCTAAGGATCACCACAAATAGCATGACTCGGAAGACTAGAACCCACAATATGAGACCGAGTATGACGGGAAGTGGAAGGGTCACCAGCCAGAGATCCTGCAACATCAATAGTAACACGAGCCCATCTAGGCATCTATGGAGGATCCTATGGGGGAGATAAATGGGGATCATCAAGATCATCATCCTCATCATCCTGAAAAGAAACTGGAAGAGAAGAGGGAGTAGTGGTAAGTGAAGTAGACTCTAGAAGTAGGGTATCTACTGCAGGAAGGCACTCATCAAACTGGACATCCTGTCGGAACATGACCTCTCTGGAATTAGGATCAAACAACCTGTATGCCTTAACATCCTTGTAGTAGCCAACAAAAATGAGGTGTCGGCTCTTTCACTCCATTTCTCTCCTCTGAGCATCAGGCACAAATGCCCATGATTCACTACCAAAAACTCAGAATGAAGATACATCAGGCTTGACATGAGACCAAGCCTCCTCAGGAGTCATATGTCAAACTACCTTGTGAGGCATCCAATTCTAAATATAGCTGGCACAATTAACTGCCTCTGCCCAAAAAGACGAATCCATGGACCTGGACTGCATCATACAATTAGCCATCTCCCGAAGTGTTATGTTCTTTCTCTCTGCCACACCATTCTGCTGAGGGGTGTAGGGCACTGAAAACTGATGCTAAAGACCATGTTCAGAGAAAAAATCCCTAAAATCTTGGTTCACATACTCCCCCCATTATCTGTGCATATCCGCCAAATAAAAAGATCAGATTGCTTCTCCACAAATGTCTTAAAGACTTGAAATGAATCAAAGACATCAGACTTGTACTTCAAAAAGTACACCCATGTGCACCTAGAGAAGTCATCAATGAAAGTAAGCACATATATGGCACTAGAAAAAGGAGTAGGAAATGACATGAGGTCACTATGAATCAACTCTAGTGGTGCTAAGGCACGAGTAGCTCGTCCATGAGGAAAAGGATCCCTATGTTGTTTGCCAAGAACACAACCCTGACAAACACCATCAGTGCAAGAAATCTGAGGAAGCCTAAGAACAAGTGCCTATGTGCTCATTTGCTAAAGATATCTATAATTGACATGGCCCAAATACTCATGCCGAATTCTACTCACTGAATCTACATGTGCTATAAGACAGGAACCTGTACCATCAAAAGGATCAAATCCATCAAATCTGTATAGGCAGGATGCAAAGTCAACACTCCCAGTAGCCACAATCAAATCAAAATCATGTAAGTCCCAAATAACCACATCATGTGGTGAGAACTCAACTATCTTACCAGAGCCAGAGTGGCAAATTTGATAGATAGACAATAGGTTCGTCGAGATATCAGGGATAAAAAGAACATCTTGAAGAGAATCCCCAGCTAATGCAACAAAACCAAAACCCAAAATTGAAAGATGTGATGAGTTCCCAACAATAATCTATGAAGTAGCACAAGGAGCAAGTGAGGTGACCAACTGTTGAGTGTGATTCATATAGTGAGAGGCACCAGAATCCAAAATCCAGGTCGGACCAGAAGTCATTTCTTGTGCAGTAAGAGCATGACCTTTCCTTGCAGGGGAGGATGTGGAATGAGGAGCTGAAATGTGATCCTCTGCATGACTTCCTCTAAAGCCTCCAAATGTTTCCAACACTGAGAAATGAGATGTCCATCCTTTCGACAAAAGCTACAGGTCTCAACTGATTTCTTCTTTGTCTTGGAGGTAGACTTAGTAGACTTCGAAGAAGGTTTACCCTTGGAAGGGTTAGCTGGAGGTTTTGAATCAGTTTTCTGTGTAGGTTTGGAGGAATACTCATTTCCTACTGAATCTTTCTTTGGTTTGGATTTATGTTTTGGTTTCCCCTGTGAAGACTGAGAAACCAATGCCTGGCTAGAAGAGCCAGAAGCATCCATCTGTTGGATCTTTGCCTGTTCCCGTGTCAACCAATCACAAAATGTCTCAAATGAAGGCATGGTGTGTCTAGCACCCAAAGCATCTATAGTATAGTAGAAAGTGGAAGAAAAGATCTGATACTATCCTTGCAACTTTGAGAGTATCAGGAAGATACACTCATCATCTATCTTATTTCTCCCACATCCCTACAAAACTAAGCGCAAAGATTTGAACTTCATCAAGAAGTCCTCCATAGTGGGAAAGTTGGTAGGAGTCAAAGTGGTCAACTCTGCATCAAGCTGTAGTGCCCAGAACATTCACTGTGCCAAACAAATCTACAAACTTTCCGCAAATAGCCCGAGGAGTGGTCAAACCATCCAGGTGAAATAGGAGACTGTCAGAAATGTTTAGTGAAATCAAGCCCATGGCTTCATCCATTTTATTTCTGTGCTGAAGAAACTCAAAAGGGCGCTGGAGGACAGGTTGGTGCTCATCCAAACATGACCATAAGCCACGTGACATAAGTATCCTGGTCATGTGTGCTTTCTAGGTGTGATAATTGTGTGGGGTCAGCCGGGCCATAAAGGGGTCCGACATTGAGAGAAGAATAAGATAGAAGTAGAAGGGTCTTTTCTGAAGTAAATTATAGAAATTAAAGAGCACCCCCCACAATGTATAATTCTATCCCCCATACAGAAAACAAACAATTATAGAAAGCACAAAAAACTAGAAGAAAACCTGGACGCCAGATGCAGAGATGGAGGAGATTGAAGCCTCTACTTCAATGCAAAAATTGAGAGCTCAAATGGAATAATTAGAAAACAAGAATAGCATCATTGCGTCCAGCTCAGAAGCAGCTTTTTGATTATATTTTATTTTTTGAAAATGGACACCGTAGGCACAAGATACAGCCAAAAAACCAATAACACCTCCAAAGAAAGAGCTCTCTAGAAAAAACCAGAGATGGGAAATAATTTGACGGTCAAATGACTGTCGTAGCACCCAGCAAAAAAATTGATGGCCGTATGGCCATCAAAAGACTATTCGCTAGAAAAAAAACCTGTCGCCGAAAAATTCAAAAACGACCGGAAAATTTAAAAACTGCCAGAAAATTTTGGCCGGCAAGTGATGTCACTGGTGATGTCACCTGTTGCTTCCAGGCAGTGACGGGCGGGTGGCTTTGGCCGGTGGAGGTGGCAACTGGGTGGCACACCTGTGGCTCCTGGGCGGTGCACCACTGGTGGTGGTTGTCGGTGGTTTGTGGGTGGCGCGCTGGCGGGGGGCCGGGCGTGGGCTAGGCTGGGGTGGTGTGACGATGTCGCTGCTGACTGCGCCCCAAAAACCCTAAGAAAAGTAGTTTTTTTTTAAATTTTTTTAAATTTTTTTCTCAATTTACGTGTCGTATGGCCTAGGAGGGAGAATTTTTTTCCTAGAGGTCACTGTAGCCAAAAATTGCAAAATTGATATGAATTTTTACTCTCCCGGGCCTTCTAAGCATGATGGTGGCATCTGTTTTTGCTCAAAGTGCTCCAGAAAAAATGCATCCTCCAGATTGAAGAAAAAACCCTAGAGAAGCTATAGTTTTCTTCTACGAATCACGACTTCAAGACCTCCAGACCAGGCAGGAGCAGGAAAGCTCTGATACCATGTAGAAGTTGAGAAATCCAACTTCATACTTCACCAAGAACACCTGCATGAAAATAACTTGTTGCTGAAAGGAAACCAAAGAGACAAAAAGCAAAGGCTTGGAAAATCTCAACGGTGTGAGATAAAATTGTATTCCAAGATAATAAACAATAATTACAAGAGTTTAATCTATAAGGTAAATGAAAAACCCTAAAAGGTAAAAAGCTAGGTTGTGCATAATAATTAATATAAAATATTAATTATATGCACCTAAGTGAAAACTTAAGCAAAATAGAGTAATAGACAACTTAATAATTAAATCAATGTGATCTAATTAATAAGTGAAGATAAATAATTACTCTAACATTCTTTAGATAGTATAATAGGTTATACTGACTTGAGGGTGAGGTATACAATTTATTTGGTACTATAGCTTTTGACGGGGCTCCTTGGACTGTGATTTTAGAATGACAAGTAGTAACAACACAACTGGTGTTGAGACCTCGGATAGTAATAGTGTTTATGGTCAGATCATGATTAGGTTTGGAGTAGGTGAAGTTTTCCTTATTTTCATGTCCAAAAGTGGAGGCCTTACCTTTTCCATGATTCATCAATGACTTTGTGAAGATTTTATGATCTTGATGGATGATGGCTATATTTGTGATAACTTCTATTTCACCACAATGAATGAAATATTGGACAATATGCTTCAATTGCATGCAATTTTTTTTTTGTCTTGTGTCCCTTAGTTCTATGATAGTCAAAATAAGAACTGTCATTCTACCATGTTGGTTTTTCGGTACATTTGTAATGTCTGATCTCAGGTAAGGTGACTAAATGAGATTGTAGCAATTTCTCAATAATTTTCTCCAAAGATTCTGCAAGAGGCATAAAATCTTGAGGCAAAGTGATTTTTATATTTGTAGAATTTTGTTGGTATGTCTGATTAAATTCTTGGTTTGATGTGTCAATTTTGTTAACCCTTTGGGTAGTTTTCAATGATTGGGTCTATTGAGTAGATGTTGGTGGTGCTTGTATGCGCATGACTGGTTGGACCACCTTAGCATCAACAACACCATCATTTGCTAAAAAATTTTTTTAGACCAATATTTGGATTTGTCATAAGGCGTTGAGTTATTGGCCTCTTTCTTAATGAATCCCCTTAGGGCGATGGATCTTTCTTCCTTTAGCCCTTGCTCAGCTAGTTCTTCAAAGGTTTTAGTTCTTTGGGAGTTTAATTCACACATCATGTCTAGTTGAATTTTTTTTATGAACATATGGATATTCTCTTTTAGAGGTACGTGAAAAGATAATTTTGAGGCAACATTTCTCCACCTTTTTAAGAGCGAGGTGAATTTCACACTATTTTTTTTCTTGGTTGTACAGATATCCATTAATGTTATTTCGATGACAATGTTGTTTGAATAGTTTGATATGAACTTCTTAGCTAGTTCATTCCAGGCTCGTATCCCAGGAGGAAGTCTGGAAAAACACTCCATGGATGGCCCACCAATACTATGTGTAAAAGGTCTCATTAGGTAGGTGTCATCGTATGCCACTTCTATGCAAGCCTTGAATAATTCTCGTATATGGTCCCGAGGATCACCCTTTTCCTTGTGTTTGTCAAATTAGGCATTTCAAAATTGTGTGGAAACAGTGGCATGTACAATGTCCTATCAAATGGGTAAGGAATAGGATCAAAAATAATGTAAGACCTCTTAGAACACCTGTTTGTAAGTTAATGACCTATTGCTAGAGGTTTTGGAACTATTGGGTAAAGGCTTCAGTGGGCGTCGATGTATATGACATCGTGTAAGGATCAAAAAATATTGTCCCACTGTTATAGGATGATGCCTGGTTATATAAGGGCTTGTAGCCTGAGTTCATGTATGTTGCAGGCATATGTGGTGGAACGTACTGAGGTTGTGGAGTATACTAAGGATGCAACACATGCAGAGGTTGAGGAAGATACTGAGGTTATGGAATGTATCAAGGTGATGGGATGTATGGAGGTTTTTGATTATACTGGGGTGGTTTTACATATGAAGGTTGTTGTTTAGATGGTGGAATGTATGGATGTTGCTAATGATGCAGTGGAATATATAGAGGCTTCTACTATGGTAGTGGAATGTATGAGGTTTTTGTGGAGGTGGTGGAATATATGGAGGTTATTTCTAAGGTGGTGGAACATTTGGAGGTTTTTGTTGAGATGGTGTTGTAGGGTTGGAAGTGCTAGGCCCAATTACTCTATGATGTTTCAAAAAGGCATCCAAAATACTTGAATAGTTTGGATTAGGAGGAGGCTACTATTGAGGTGCCCCTTGATTGGTTTGGGGGATTCCTAAATCAGAAGGAATACCCGTGGGGAGACTTCTATTAGGTTGTTGTTAAGGTGCCCCTTCAGTGATTTGGGGGGCTCCTGTCAAGATATTATTGTGATTGTAACCTAGTGGGGCCATATAGGATGTACTTGATGGATGGGTTGAGGTCATTATGGAAGGTGTTGATGTGGTGATGGGAGTGCTAGACGTGGGTGGAAAAGTGGAAAAAAGAGGGTTGTTGTATTGGACTCATAGGGTGGTGAAAGAAATGGTCACTTGGGATTACCTGTGAGTAGGGTTTCTAGAAGGTAAAATGGAATTAATTGGAAGGGGTGTTGTGGAAGAAAACCAAGATGGTGGCATAGCCATGGTTTCTAGTATGGCACATGTGTCAAGTCCAGCGGGTAGTTTGGCACAATTCTATGCAATAAATTTGAAGTATGTATCTAGTTTAGTCATCGACAGGGATCCCACGATAGTCATTACCCCATGGTTTTCTAAGGCCTCGTTAATTTCTTCAGTGTCATTGAATTTGGCCTTGACATTCTCAAATGAGAACTCATCCTCTTGTGGAGGGATAAGAGGTAACTATGGGATGTCAACATGTGTTTTCTCATGATGCTGGATAGTTTTTGGATTATTTAAATCCACTCATAGAATCCTCTGAAAAGGAACATCAATTTCACTATTCAGATCATATTTGGGTTCTATGTTGACATCCATTGTGACTTTTCTCTTTTGGGATATTGTGAACGACATATGGAAAGGATGAATGCCACATATTTTTTTTTAGATTTTCTGATAATAAGATGTTGATGCAATCTAGGAATGAATGACTAGAATGATGCCTAAGGTATAGGTAATATGACCTAAGAGAGATTCTAAAACCTTGAAGGTAAACCCTATGAGCAAAGACCTAAATAATTTTGTGGACAATCTTAACTCCAAAAGGGTAGGACAAAGATGACTAATATTAGATATGATATCTGTCTAAGACATGTGTTAACTAGAATGATAGATTCCTAAGCCAAGATAATGCGCAAGACCACTACTGGAATGTCATAATAAAAATGCACCCTCTAATCTGTAAAAGACTCTAAAAGGTGGAAAACTTAACCTCTAGGAAATGCAATCTATGTTTTTGGGATTTTGAATTTTTGGAATATAATGATGACTATGCAAGAATAAAATGATTATGCAAGCTAGGGATTTTGACAAAATTTTGGATATGAGCCTCTAGTATGCAAGGGTATGTTGATCAACAAATTTTTCAAGATAAGAGCCAAGTGTAAGGTTTCAGGACTTGTGTTGGTGAATCTATTTTCTTCTCTGATAGGATACTAATAGGACAATGTTGTAGGACCAATCTTTGAGACATGTATAAACTCAATAATCACAAAACTTAGTGTAGCTACAGGATCGACTCAAAGAAATGATCAGTGTATGTTCAACAACTTTTTCAAGATGCCAATTTTCACACGGTCCATCACAAAGAAAATAAAGACAATTAGATTAATCTATGGTCAAATTGGCTTATAGATGTAATGTTATAAGATCATTGTTTGGATGTCCATCAACTGACACATCCATTATCACACTACTAGGACACAAAGATCCATATGGTAGGTGCTCGTGTTTTTTCCTTTGCCTGATATTGTTGTCGTGATAGTGAAGATATCTTTCACCAACACAATACCATGGAACACATATGATGGGAGTCTTGGCGGGAAATTTTTCAACCCCTTGCATTATAATAAGACACTTGATTCAAAGGTAAACCAGGTGGGTCTCTAATTAACCAAGTTGTAATAAGGTTCATGGTGTCTACCCAATAGGTTTGTATGTGTGTGAGACACTTAAGTCTCTAGTTGACCATGTCGACTACTTAGGGATATTCACCCGATCCAAACTATCATCAACACACCTCGTCTGAGCTTGGCCAGATATAAGACATTTAGGAATTTGGCCCACATCTTATTTATATACTAGTAAGAAGGATTCCTAGTTTGAGGTCATCCTCTAAGGAAGAAGCACTTTCCCTAGACAAGTCTCTCTAAAAAAATCAAAAGGTATTTAATCTAACAAAATGTGCAAGTGCACCAAAGACTCAATACACACGGTTAATCGATTAACCTCCAAAAGCCAAATTTTTTCTAACCTAAACCATCCATAAAAGCATGTGGGTTTATTTTAAGTAATAAATTAGATGAGGGTTTGATTGTTCAGTTTTATGCACCAAATCCAGATGTACTTTTCTTTGTTCAATTTTTAACATGCATAAATTTTAAGCACCAATTCGAAAGATGAGATTGTGATGTTTGGTCATACACTATTATTTTTAAGCACCAAAAGACAAGTGAATTAATTTTAGATTTAGAAAAATTTAAGGTGTCTCCATGCTACAAGCTATTAAGAAACTGTTAGTACTAAAAAAACCCTAGCAATTTACATCTGGTAATCCACAAGCGTGCTAGTGTTGATGACATTAAAATTGATTTTTTCAGCAAATTCTCTTACCTTATCTAGATAAGTTGTTAATAAGACCTTTGTATTTGATCTCTGCTTCAAGTGCCTCAATTATCAATTTGTGTGTTGGTTCTTTGTTCTGGTTAATATCTCATTCTCTTTTTTGGTGCTCAATGGGTTCTTGAATTTTAACCTTCTTGTGCTTTGGGGCCCACTGTGTTTTTCATTACCATGAAAATGAGTAGTTTAAATATCAGAGAGAAATAAGACAGAAGATAATTTTTTGTATTTTGTTTGGCAAGTGAGATACTTAAGATATGTAGGTGTGGTGCTTCAAATCTTTAACGTGTGGCATTTGATACAGTCAAGTGCATCGCTTTATCTGCAAGTGTGTCGATCCAATGTTGTAACTACATCGAATGATTCCTGTAACCTGTATCAAAATAAAGAGAAAAAATAGAGAAATAATAACAGTTTGATTGTAATAATAAATCTATGATGAATATCCAGAAATAATAATAGAGATTTATGTCAGATTAACATGAATTAAAGCCAAGATCTCACTTAAAAAAATACTAGTCAACATGATAAAATTCATAGAACAATAAAATATAGCAATAATTTTCAGGCAAGTGCAACACATTAGTGTTATAAGTGTGTTGATTTCATGGTGTAAGTGCGACAATCTAGAGGTATAAGTGCCTTGAGCTAGATGCAACTGCGTCGATTCAATGTCGTAAGTGCATCGATCTAAATTGTATTTGTGTAAAATTAAATCTGAAACTACCTAGAAATAAAGAAAATTAGGTTTTTGAATCTTTGTGCTTCATGTCAAGTTCACTAGATTTAATAGGGGATATGTAGGTACCTATAGAATCATGAAATAACATCAATAATCTCAACCAAAAAGAGATCTATTAAGCAATTTGTATTCCTAATATTAAAAGAGGAAACAAATAATAATATGCATAATCATCCAATAATAATGAAATCAATCAAAACCATGAACATGCCAGTAGTCATATGCTTGTCTCAAAGATTAAGCCATGCATGTCTAAGTATGAACTATTTCAGACTATGAAACTGCAAACCAAAAGTCCTCCTTCATCATTCTCCTTCTCTATGCAATGTGGGCTCTTAGAAATGTAGTGCTCTATGTGGCAACATGAGAATTCAAAGCAATTATGGTTACCAAATATGAGAAACAAGCTCTCATTGTATAAATTTTCAGGATTCTAATCAAGATTCCATGATTGGTGGGCTGATTGGCTGTGATTGAAGAGTTGAAATAAGAGTGAGTGGGAGTTGAACTCAATTGATTGCATGCTGATAAAATGGATGGATCTATCTAGAGGATAGATTCAAGAGGATAACTCAAAGTGAGTGGGAGTTAAACTCAACTGCTTGCATGTGTTTGAATAGATTGAAAATCAATTTGATTTGAGGAGGTAGAGTAGAAGAATAGATAACTTGATTTAATTGATCAGTTAGGAGAGAGGAGGGTGCAGTTTAAATGAAGCTCATAATTGAGAAGATGATTATGATTAAATAAATAAAAGAGTTTATTTATTTGCACATGTGAGGAATATAAATAAATAAATAATATTTATTTATTTATGACAGGAATAATAAGTTAATTAAATAAATATTATTTATTTAATTATGAGAGGGAAATGAATTTAATTATTGCATAAATACAGTAATAATAAGAAAGAATAAATATAAATTAAATAATATAATTATTTAGTTAATTTTAATTGGGAATAATTAAATAATGATTAATTATTTGATTACTTTATAGGTTGATAATTGATGGGATAATAAGTAATTAATTAAAATCACTTAGTATAGGAATTTATAGAGAAATGATGATTTTGAGGTGAGATTATAGTAGAATGACACAAATTGATAAATAATAAAGATTATTTAACAATTTAAGATGAATGTTAGTAAACTTATTGCGTTAAAGCAATTAGTCATTTTTAAGTGTCTACACCTGCATGTTGGAGTGGTCACAAAGCTCACATAAACACTAATGATTTGAAAATCCAATAAAGCAACTCAACCTAATCTTTTCACTCCGCCAAGAAACACTAAATTGATCGATCAACAAAATTCCTAGCTATCAAACTCTAAAGATCATTTATGTCATGTGAGAGAGTATTATCAACCTTCATGTACAATAAGAGAACAAATCTCCTCCAAGAGCTCACCATCCTACAAGCATGTCAAAATATATCCTCTACTGCCTACACAATGAGAGAACAACTCTTCATTGAAATTGTTGATTTACCTTATCCAACGTTGTGAGAAACAAATCCCTCATCTAATGTATAACAAGAAAAAATCAATGTAGATATACTAGCTCTACCCTAATTCAAATATTACACTATCCACTAAATAAGTAAATGTAGATACACTATCCTCACCCTATTTCAAATTTTACACATTCCACAAACAAGTGAATGCAAATACACTATCCCCACCCAACTTAAGAGGTTATATTACCTTAAATAATCCTATTCACACATATGAAGAATGAGTGACACATTAAATTATTTTTTTAGAATAAATAGAAGTCTATAAATTCAATGTAGAGGATGATCAAAGATCCAAAATTATGTTGTTTTTTTTCCCTTTATTTCCAACAATATACAATTTATGTACTTGGTTATCATTATGAATGAGCATACAAGATAATTATATATGTAGTAACTCCATTCAACTATTATCTTAGTGAGTAAACCTATCTAGGTCAAGGCCCACTTTAAGTAACATATCTCGCAACAACTTATTTTTAGCATATCTATTATTTAGTTTGTTAATTGGTTTAACAATTTCAGAGTTCCTCAATCTTGTAACTAGTTAAATTGCATTATTTGGATTGTTTAGTAATAATTTGTTGTGTATTATTTAATTGTATTTGATAATAAATTTTAGTTGTGATTACTCTTTAATTAGGACTATTAAATTAAAATTTAATGGGATGGTATTGTCTTCTAGCAAGCTTGTGAGTTACTTAACTCTTAGACTACAATATGGTATAGGTATCTCATAGTGTACACATAGTACTGACTCTATCTCAAGTTTATGGACTTGGTTGATAATTAATGTACCTTATGATAGTTGATAATTACTTAGCATATCATACCTAATTTGCAAAACTAATCTGCTTAGCCTAAATTATTAGCATGTATGAAAAATTATACATTTTCTTATGTTATTACCAAGGATGGTGCCAAATTATGAGAATATTTTGGGTTTTCAAAAGTACTTAATATTTTGTATGATAAAAAATATTGTTTTTAGTATCTAGGACCATTAGAGACCTCATAAAACATCAAATTCTTTATCAACAATATGCAGACAATTTAGACAATGACCTATGATTATTGTATGCAGAAGTGAATGGATCGATTTGGAAGGTTCATTTCTAGAAATATTACTAGAGAAACCAATCCACCCATTGTGGTAGAAATACACCAAGCTTATTAGTCCTCACCATCAACTCTTCCATCTAATCCTAGCTCTATTTCTCTAGAGGTTACCTATCATCTACATGATCTTATCCGATTATAGGGATCTATGAGGTACAAACCATGAGACAACCACATTATACTTTTCCATCACAGGTTAGGAAAGGAATGTTGCATTGAAGATCATACCATATTTATCCCTTCCTAACTTTCTTGGACTAATGACAGAGGGCCCAAATACATTTATTTTTGAGTTTTATGTTCTTCATAAGAATTATGATTATACCACAAATGCTCATAGATTGAATCCTTTTGGTGTCAACCTTAAGGATTAAACATTAAGGTGGTTCATTGGACTAGAAAGAGATGCATTATATAGTTGGGCTACCTTGAAGGAGAAATTCCTCTAGAAATACAAATATTATTTTAGAAGATGTGGCATGAGAGAGGATGATATCTTTATAATGAGATGGAGGGAAGATGAGCATTTAGAGGACCATGTTGAAAGATTCATATTGTACTCACACAAATCTAGGCATAACCTATTGTCAAATGATTCTATGAAGTTAATGTTCAAGAATACGAGGAGTTAATTAAGAATGATTAGATGCATTATATTTAACTGAATCAAGACACACCTCTTAGGTTTCTTGTAGTAATTCCTGCCAACTTTGTAGGAACTATTGAAGGGATACAATAAAGAATATGTGTAGTTTAAGGGCCATAGTCTCTAAAATAGTTGCTAGAGTCTCAACGATGGAACTTAGCAACATGATAAAAGATATAAAGCATGATATTATAAACCATATGGAAATTCAGATCGACACATCATGCCAAGAAGAACCAAGAGGATGTAAAAGATACATTCACACAATATTATCCCTATTGGGCCTCTAGAATAAGGACTACAAGTGTAAGAGACTAAAAAGTATTGAAGATAGAAATGAGAGGCCATATTATAAGGTTTTGGAGGATTATGATGTATAGGTATCTTACTTGGCCCAAAGAAAACTATGGAACCAAAGACAAGGTAATCCTTAGGATGCCTTATATTATAATACTTATTATACAAATTCTTTTCCTTAGAAATATCAATCTCCACCTAGCTTGTTAAATTATGATTCATGCTCTTGTAATGCTCCATTGGAAGCATGACAAAAAGAAACATAGGGTCAAAATCAAAATTGACAGTCCTCACAACTCATATAGTAGCAAAATGAAATTAGAAGTAATCAGTTGTGGGGGAATCTCAACACTGGTTATCTATAACAATAACAACAAGCACTAACAACCTTAAAAAAATATTGTACCTAATCTTATTAAGCCTACTCCTACTCCAACTAGATTCAATCAGTTGCCAACACAATCAACACCAACCCAATAATGGATCAATTAAACATGCATATGCCAATGATGTTGTACAATACCCTACCTTTGATTTTTACATTGTAAATATGCATCCTCACTTGGGGAAGACATTACCTACCCCTAAATCACCACTGATTATGTAAATTTCTCTTCAAGATATACTAGCAATGGAAACCAATAGACAAGTGATCATAATTCCCAACCTAAGAAAGAGTACGTTAGCAGTCATGATCCTCTGATCTCAAAGAGGCTGAACACCAATAAATATGATCTCGAGCTAGAATTTATTCCCTAGAACAACTAAAAAATGAGCAAAAAAATCCTCTTACTCCAATCCATCAACGATCTCATTTACAGTAAGACCATCAAGAAATTATACTTAGAGAAGCTTGAAAGAAAAATAAAGGACCCTCAATAACAAGATAAAATTGGGAAGAAAACTATAAATGATTAAATTGAGAAACCACAATCTCAAAATCAATTACAAGACTCTCAATTACATTCATTAGAGGAATACAAATAAAATCAACAAATGAATAAATTGAACCAAAGTGCAAGTCTATGTTGAATCCTAGCAAGAGGCCTCCATAATTATTTTCATTTTTGTGCTGTATGAGATTGGCTCTAAGAATTGTAGCACTCTTATCATAGTATGATCACACAAAAATTTAAATATTGTGGTTATTCATGATATTATATCAAGGTTTCTTTTATAGATTTCAAGGATTTCAATCAATTGTTGAGATCAAAAGGTCAACATAATTGAAGAATGATCAATATTTGTTTTTGATATTAAAAGCAACAAAAACTAGGGGTTGTTCCATTACAAACCATTAGAGAAACAACAATAGAATAACTATTGTCAGCAAATGTCAGCATATTGAAAACCACCTAAACTTTCCTCTATCAAAAACCATGAACATACTGGTTATAATAAAACTGTAAGCATCTAAATTACCCGAGTTTATGAGAGTCTTAATAAAAACCATAGTATGCCACACATGGATATAATAAGAAGAGTTTGTAGAAAACCAAATAAAAGTAAACACAAAAAAAAAAGAACCAATGAGGCCATGAGGGCCATCCAACACCCGAAGAAGACAACACCCAACAACCCACATTCATTCTTTTTGCTATGGTTGGGCTTGGAAAGCATCATTCTTTCCTGGTTTTTGGTGAGAAACTTGAAGAGGTATTTATAATCATTCCCTTTACTCAACTTTCCTTTGTGGACCTTATCCTATAGTAGATAGAGGGTAGTGGCTAAAATGTGCACGACCTTTAACATGAAGCGTGCAATTTATTGTATCCTCTTGTCCATGGCCTTAACATTGTTGATAATCTCTTGCATTTTTTCATCTAAACCATCCAAATTCCTCTCCATGTCAATCAACTTGCTATCATTTTCCTCCTTGATGCTACTAGATTCTTCCACAAATTTTTTTTTATCTAGCCTCAGGGTAGGAGAGGGTGAATCGGCACAGGTTGTGGGCTCAGGGGTTACATTGAAAGACATAATAGGGCTCTAAGAGATGTAGATAGAATTGCTAGAAATGGGTGAAGGGGCAGTTTTGTCCTGGGTATCTTCTCCCCACTCTCTTTTTCCTCAACATCAATAGAAGAGGAACGACCCTTAAGGGTTTTTTTCTTTTTTAGCAGGTTTGGTAGCAATCCTAAAAAAATGATGGGGAGTATTGGCTACATCATGGATTTCAACATTTGAGTCAATCTGTTGGATGTTGAAATTGATTTTATTAGGTTCAGTGGGTTTAAAATCCTTCACAGGACTGACATGTTTCTTTCCCTTAATAGTCTCAGAAAAAGGGGTAGCATGGGAAGGGCCAACCTCAAGATTAGGGCCAGGGTTCTTAAGCTCAAATTTTTAGGGCACCTAGGGTTGGGAATGATGCTAGCAGATGAGGGAGACTGGGAATCAAGAGATTTTTTGGACAAAGATAGTACAAGGAGGACAAAGAGCCAAGTGAAACTTATATAAGCAATAAATTAGACCTTGATGTAGTATGATATACTTCTTACCCTATTTTTTAGTAACAACAACATATTTAACATTGGTGTCCATAAAATGAAACATTAAGAAAGGAATGGGAATATTGCCCCTATTCCTAAGATGATTGAGAAACAAAAGATGATAGTAAAAATAAACTCCATAATGAACCTCAAGGGTAAAATGTTTCATGATTGCATAGCACACCTAGTCTCAAGGTTTCAACATATCTTCATGGTTGAATCCACCATGAAGTTTTATAGGCTTCTCATCTCCATGAAGGAACTGATTGAGGCTTGTGGTGTTTGAAATTCTACTCTATTTCTTCCACTTCCTTCCATTGAGAGGCCCATATCCTAGGCTATGACCTCCTCAATTACCTCAAAAGAGATACCACCAATAGTGAATCCTCTATCAGCCCATGAAGCAAAAAATTTCTTGGAGAGTCTTTTGTCGAATCCCCTCATATTCTCTATAAATTTATCAATACCATTCTCAGTGCACACAAAAAGACACTGGGATTGGATTTGAAGTCATCCAGCTTATTAGGTTCAATTCAAAGTTTGTTGCCACCCATATCTTCTTTAAACAGTGTAGCAAGAATATAAGAAAGAAAAAAAGGTGGAATTGTAGACCCACAAAATGTCAATGGAAATATGAAGAACAAAACCCACAAAACTCACAATAAACTAGAGAAATAAACACTATAATTATTGTGATGCATGTTTAAAAGAGGCCACCAAGATTGATAGACATTTTTTCCATGCAAGCCTTCAATCATTCAAGTATTAATGAGGAAAAAATACCCTTTTCATCATCAAGTCCAACAAAATCCTCTCGAATGAACAAATAATTAATATAACCTATCCCAATATTGGTACTTGGTGAATAACTAAAATCATTTCTCGACCAGTGTGAGTTATTTTGGAAATAAATATCATGACTAGGCATGATCCCACCTTGTGGACACCCCATTTGACTATTAATGGGGTCGAAATTCAAATTTATATTTTGAAATAAGCCTGAGGCAACCCTGTTACATTAACTAGCAGTTGTCATTGCACCAAAAGATCAACAACCACTAGACATATAGAAGACAGAAGAGGCAGTTATTCCATGTCATGAATCACCACTGCATTGAACAACCAAGGAGACCAAGGGTGACATTAGTCTTTCTTACCATTGTAACAACCCCCCTAGCGCAAGCATGTGGTTCGAACCTATGACCAAGCTCTGATACCACTTGTTACAACTAGTGGTTATCGTTGCACCAAAAAATCAACTTGTTAATGCCTGATACAACCACTAGACATATAGAAGAGACACGAGGCACTTAAGCCATGTCACGAACCACAACTATGTTAAACAACCAAGGAGACCAAGGGTGCAATCAGTCTTTCTCACCATTGTAACAAACCCCCATTCCCATTATCGTATAAAGGGTGTAATTAATATAGTAATTAATGATTTTTAACTAGGGCCTTAGTTTTTTCCTCCTCAAGGATATCCTTGGTAGTCTTGGGCACCAGATCAACACTTCTCTAGCATTGTAAGGCTTCCTGTAGCATACCATAAGTAGCCATAGAATCTGTTGCTGCATTCCCCTCTCTTTAAGTATGACGACTGGTGAAGTTGTCTATATTGGCCAGAATATGATGTCTTTCAAGATCATTTCAACCTTCCATCATGTAGCACTCCTACCACTAGTAGCTTCCACTATAATATTAGAGTCATCCTCAATTTATAGGTGTCTCATGCCAATAGCGAGGACAAATTTTAGTCCCTATAAGAGAGCCATACCCTCAACTTGGTTAACAATGTGATTCTTCAGTCTACCAACATAAGAAATAATAAGCCAACCATATTGATCCCTTATGACTCCTCCTCCAGCTTTCCAAACATTGTTAGCAGCCCCGTCAAAGTTTACTTTGTACCATGACGGGCTTGGAGACTCCCATTTTGTATTCTATTTATTAATTTTATAGTGTTGTTAAAAACTTTAAACTATGGGGGGATTTTCCACTAGTTAGCAATCCAAAAGTCATCTCTAATGGGAGGGTTAATAGGAGTTTTCCACTCAGTAACAATGATATTTTCCATAACAATATTACAAGAAATGTTGTAGACATTGTCTAGGGGGCTTTCTGAACCTCTGAAAATTTGGTTGTTTCTTTCCTTCTAGATACTCTAGCAGACGTGGGGAGGAATTCGCCTCTAGTTCTATTTTATCAGGGAATGGAAAGAAGGTGAAGGCCAACCAACAATAAACTGGTGTATATCCATTTGAAACACCCACTGAAGGTTACAATTTTGAAGGATATTATTCCATATGTGCATAGTAAAAGGGAAGTGGATGAAGATGTGGTTGATGGTTTCCTCCTCAAATTTTTAAAGAACACATATATTGGGTAGTTGAAAGCCTCTCCTTCTTAGATTATGTTGCGTGAGCACTTTTCCATGCATTAGCACCCACCAATGTCTTCATTAAATTCAATAATTACATGTAGGCAGACTTGACAGTGGATTCCCCAGACTGGGTCTCCCTCCAAATAAAGATATCATCATAGTTTGACAACACAATTATCAGGTTGTAAAGGAGGCCTTGAAGTTCCGTAGCTTTAGGCATGAGGTAGAGGCGGTCCTCAAAATATAGTGAGATTTTTTTCCACTTTCCTCCTCTAGGATCAATAAAATCTACAACAAAATTACCAACACAACCTTTTAAGGTATTCACTAGCTATTAGAAATGACTTTCCGCCAGGGGTTTTTCTTCAATCCAATTATCCCCCCAAAACCTGAACCTTCTGTCATTCCCCATTTGCCACTTCAATCCTTCTCTAATAATGGGTCTATATTTAAGAATGTTGTTCCATATCTTGGATCTAGTCGGAAGGCCATTTGAGATCAGATTGTTATAGAAGTGTTCACATTCCAGATACTTGGCCCTAATAATTTCACACCAATCAGAAACACCTTTTTCCAGTTTCCATCCAATTTTGGAAATTAAATCTTTGTTCAAGGTGTTTATCTTTCTTATTCCCAAACCTCCCATAGTCTTAGGTAGGTACATAGTCCCAATTAATCAAGGATAGGCACTTCTTCTCTTGCATGTATTTACAAAGGAAGGTTCTCTGAACCTTCTAATGTTTTTCCACTATTGAGCCAAATATTTTGAATAGAGAGAGGAATTAAACCGTGATGCCCTGGAGAGAGGCATCAAGGAGTTGGAGCTTCCCAATACTGCTTAGGAATTTGCCTTTCCATCTAGCCATTTTTTTAAATTTATTTCAAGGATGGTATTCTAGAAGGCTGGGGTCACATCTCTGATAGTCAGGGGAAGGCCCAAGTAAGTTCTGGGTAGGCTAAAAAATTGGTAGTCCAGGATGTTAAGAATATTAGTCTGAAAGTTAGCAAGGGTGTTAAAGAAATAAATGCTGCTTTTAGTGTAGTTTATGCATTGGATTGAAGTAGTAGCATAATCAGACAAAAGGTTCTTCCATTGTTTAGCCTCAATGATAGAGTATTTTCCAAATATAAAAGTGTCATCCACAAATTGCTGTAACATAGAGGGGGGGATAGTAGAGGCTACCTTTGTTCCTTGTATTCCCCCATTAGCAACCAACTTCATGAAATTCCTTCTCAAAACTTATGTAATCATGATAAAGAGGTATGGGGAGAAAGGCCCCCCTACCTAAGGCCTTTATTAGCTTTAAAGAAGCACCAACAAACCCCATTAACCAAAACCAAGAAGTGCATAGTGTATAGGATCTAATTCTGCACACTCAAATGAGGGTTAGTAGCACCAATTTGCAATAAAATAAATCAATCAAACTACTAAGAACTGTATGCACCCTAAAATGGTCGCCTAGACTTTGGGCCCCATTTCTTAATTTATCAAATCCCTGAATCAATACTTTCAAATATCAACAATATCAATTATATCAATTTCCTTGATCATATTATAATCAA
>MU226744.1:157670-191872 GCA_018584345.1 Thuja plicata | reverse complement strand
TTTAGAACTCTATTATTATTAAATTATTATCTTCTAAAAAATCTATTATACTTTATTAAATTATATTTAATATTATGACTATAATTAATTCTTAGGCAAATACTTAGCCACTATGTGGCACTTGTTAATTTTTGTAAGTTAAGTTTACTCTCCTTACATGGAGGATAAGGAGCTCTTTTAGAAATTTATACTTCTACAAGTTTCAAATTTTAGTTTTGCCCTTTTTAAAAATAAAATATAAAATAAAGAAAGCCTTACTTTATTTAAATAAAGCTTACTTTTTTCTTTAAGAGAATGATATTTATTTATTTATTTTATTTCATTTTATTAAGAGATGATATATATGAATTACTAAGAAGAATTATAATATTATTTTAGAAATATTTATATATTTTTTCTAATAAATAATTAAAATATTTCTCATAAATATCTTGAATATTCAATAATATCTTAAAATATAACGACTCAGGTAATTATATTGATCCATATACATAATTAAGGATACACATAATTATTAAAATATATATACTTGAAATTAATTATTTATATATATATATATATATATATATAGAGAGAGAGAGAGAGAGAGAGAGAGAGAGAGAGAGAGAGAGAGAGATTATTTATAATTTATAATGATAAGTTTCACAATATTTTCCATACAATAATAACATACTAATTAAACTATATCTATGTAAGTGGTAAAACCACATATATTATCCATATATTTAAAACTGTGTTTAGACTACCACATGTTTAACAAAAATTCAAACTATCAAATTACTAGAATAGATGGATGATTCACTTTCCAGTTAGCCTTGTACAGAGTTAAAGTTTGAGAGGCACTACAGTATAATTTATGTGTCAAAACAATGGTGTATGTGCAAACATTCATCATGGTTTTAAATTGAAGGTATGAACATAGTAGGGAAGGTGGTTCTATCACTGTTAAAGTTAGTGATAGGTGACATTCATGAGAGGAGCAATGAACATTTCAGAAGAAAGGAGAAAAAATGATATATATTGCTATGAGCATAAAAGGAAATGAGCTATCGAACAACAAGGTATGTTGTTCAAGAGAAAAGGTCAATAAGAAAACCAGGTTATTAGATGAAAATTCCTCTATCATGAAGTAAAATTGTATTCTAGGTAATATTATTGTATCAAGAACTCATGGCCAGGAAAAGCCTTTTCTACTATGACAATGTAATAGTAAAGTTACTAAACAAAAAAGTAGTGATTAAAAACAATGACATTCAAATGCAATAAAGTTTACAAAATGCCATTTCTTATCGCCAAAGAAAAAAAAATCATGAAGAGAAAGAAAAAAAAAAGAATATTCATAGTAGGAAACAATGACAGAAATAAATAGTACTATGCATCTAATCAGTGATAGGATCCAAACAAAAACATGGATAAGTGATAGGTAATAAAGGGTGTAAGGAGTAAATAAGATTATACTACAACTACCAAACATATGAAGTGGTGATTAGTTACTCGTTATATCAAAGAGGCAATGATGACTATGGAAGAGACAATATATAGATAAGGATATTCTTTAGTAATGAATGAATCATTCTTTAAAAATAAAGACAACATTTTATACAGTTTCAGCAGTAAAAAATCAAAGGAGGTATCTGCAACAAAAGCACAACAGTTCAAACTAAAGGGAGGTTATGAATTCATAGAAGACCCACTTCATTCACAATGGTGTTCATAGAAGCAAAATATTCAACTCAATAACAAGGATAACTGTATGTATGCAGTGTAGTGGAAATATTAAGATAAATCTTCAAACCCTCATTACTTTTTAAAAATAATTAGAATGTTGAACAAGAAGGCATGTTCTGATCTTAATACAAAAGGTTGAATGTTTTCAAGGTAAATCCACAATTTATTTTCTTTCTTTTGGCATTATTCTTTTCACAAATAAAAAAGGTGCTTCAGAAAAGCTTCATAAATCACATAAAGAGCATGAGAAAGCTTCATTCATGTCTACAGCCAAAGGGTATTTTGTGTTAAGTTTTCCTTCATGTTTCATGGTACCCACAAATTTTTTGTGTTACTTAAGTCGAGAATTACATAAAAAATTACAGTTGGAGTAGTACATGAAACCCTTTGATGCCCTATCAAAGACACATAGTGACTGTTGAAATTTTTTATCAGACCTTATCATAAGCAAAACCCTCATGATAAGCTACAACCAACTGAAACCCTCACACCCTTCATGAATAGATTGAAGAATAATTTTGAAGCTTATATACACAGTTATTTTTTGCATTTGAAATCTCAGTGCTTTTAAAAGGATATATTCAGAGACTTCGATAGTATGGAAATGAGCCCAGAATGAGTCTAAATACACAAAAGATCAAGGACCCAACAAAGATTTTGCATAGATCATTCACGACTTGTGCAAGAATATACAAATTTTGCAAAAAATCTAAAAAATCGTGGCAGGTATGAAGAAATATCAGAGATTTGGCCGCTATAGTGGAGTTTTTAGAAAAATCATAAAACATTTATCAGAAATATACACATGAAATAAATAAAAGGGTGCCCAATGTCTTCTTAGAGTTAGAAAATACAGTGACTGCATACCTATATTCAAGAAGAACTAATTATAGTCTAGTAAAAAAAAATCAGTGGAAAAATGCTTTTCAATGCAATCAATTTCAAATTTAAATACCCAAACTCACTAAAATTTAAATACCCAAACTCACTCAAATGTAGATCTGTCACATGTCAAAAGTTTCTATTGTAACTTCATCTTTACACAAATTTAGAAGAGAATTTTCTATTATCCTATTATTAAAAAAAATTCTTATGCAATACTCAAACCCATTCTCTATAATTGAAAACAGTTTACTCAACCAAAAGAAACATAAAATAGATCAATCTTCTAAAGCAAATTAAAGATACTTGATAGAAAACCCATTAAAGTTTAGAACTCAATGCACACTGTTTATTTACTTAGCTATGTGTGTGAACTAAATGACAAAGAATATAAACAAATTAACAAGCTATTACAATTATTCTTAACATAAAATATTGTAATTTATATACATGTTGATTTAATAACTTTAAGAGTAACTCTAAATGTAGAACTCCCTTATGAATCAAATCTACTATCCAATATTACAAGTCTTAAACTTTCTTACTCTCGTACTTGTTCTATCATAAATTATTTCTAAATCTCTTAAAAATTTATTAATCCTATAATAAATTATCTCTAAATCTCTAAAAAAGATTAAGGAAATTATATATAGAACATTGCTGATCACGAAATATATAGAAATGGAAAACTTCAAATGCAACATTACTAACTGGAAATGGAACCTAAATTATCACATTAGAATGTATAAAATATTTAAAGTCCATGGATGAAATGCTACTCCAACGTCCATCCCAAAACTCACCATGACACACACCTTCTTTCGTGCTTGCAAACCAACAAAAGATCTTCAACCTACCAATTCCCTCCCCTTTCGTTTTAAATCAGATGAGATGAGTATGAGTAAATGATGCCATCTACCGCAATCCCCTCCCTAAAATAGCGAAAATGCCATATAATTAAGTTTTGTTATTATTTAATTAAAAGAAAATTAAAAAAGCACATCGTAGTCATTTATTAGAGCATTAAAAATCATGTCATGTCATTTGTACTAAATGTACATTATAAATGTATTACTCATTATTAGAACTATCAATATTTGCCATCTTTTTTAAATTAAACTATATAATATAATGATATACTTTATATTCAATTACTTTTAGCATTTAAGATTTTAAAATTCTTAAATACCTTTTGTACTTAACAATAGTTTTTAAAAACAATTAATTTTAATTGTTTATTTTTAAATTTTTAAATTTTTAACTCTTTATGCTTAGAATAAATGTTTAATATAATTTATAAAATAATTTATTTTGATCATTTTTCTTTTGTCCTATTTACTATTTTGCTATGTTATATTATTAAAATAATAAATATAAGATATTAATAGTTAAATATATATTTTTAATAATAATTTATTTCTTTTGTCCTATTTACTATTTTGTTATGTTATATTATTAAAATAATAAATAACTGGTCATATTTCTCATCATTAAATAATATTATTTTTTCTAAAGTATACATATGAAAATTTCAAGTTACAAAATCATCAAAATTATTTTTCTTTTCACCCTATTCAATATATCAAACAAATATGTTGTTGCAAAATCAAAATAATTATCATATTATAATTAAAAATATATATTATTATCCATAAGTGTACATTATACAAATTTATACAAGACAAACATTATATTTTTCTTGTGTAAATTGTTAAGCATTAAAGTTACTTTTTATATAGGAATAGAAGATCATATTTTCATTTATAATATGAATGTACAACTTCAAAATTGAGAACAAAATATTCATGTTATGTTGTTTGTCTTAGACTTATGAGAAAATGATTTGATTAATATTCTTATTTAAAAGTTTATTTTTTATTTTCCTTTTCATTTTAGTCTTTCAATTCTTGCATTTCGTCAAGATTTCCATCCTTACAAATTTCTTCATACTCAAAATCACAACTCTATAATTCAAACTCTAGACTTGGGGATTTACATAAAACAAAAAAGTAAGTGTGCATCTTTTGACTTCTGAATTTCTACAAAATTGATTTGGTGTTTTTGGATTAAGGTAGCTTGGAAAATTTAAAACCTCCCTTCGCACACAAATGATCCTTTTTCAATTCACATTATTTATGATTTCCCCATAAATTATTTCTTAAGTTACAATTAATTACGAAGATAATGAACTTTTGTTCAACATACTATTCAAATATTCAATTTACATTGTTTTCTTTTGGTGCCAAAATATGTCTTCTTATTTCTACATGGTTAGTGTCACACAATTTGTCTACACTACCTTAAACACTTTCTCATTTCACCATATCTTACCCCTAAAAACATTACACAATAAGCAGGAACTTTGACGCTTGGTCTCTTGTTAAGTTTTGTTATTATTAAGTTTAGTCTCCTTACGTGGAGGATAAGGAGCTATTTTAGAAATTTATACTTCTACAAGTTTGAAAGCTTAGTTTTGCCCTTTTTAAAAATTAAAAATAAAATAAAGAAAGCCTTGCTTTATTTAATTAAAGCTTACTTTTTCCTTAAGAGAATGATATTTATTTATTTATTTTATTTTCATTTTATTAAGAGATGATATAAATGAATTACTAAGAAGAATTATAATATTATTTTAAAATATTTATATATATTTTCTAATAAATAATTAAAATATTTCTAATAAATATCTTGAATATTCAGTAAGATCTTAAAATATAATGACTCCTAATTATATCTATCTATATACCTAATTAAGGATACACATAATTATTAGTTCCTCCATAAGCAGGTAATTATTGCATTCATTAGATGCAATTTTTTATTTATTTGAACCAATCAAATTATAGAATTTTTGAAGATTTTTTTTTCTAAAGTTTGACAATTCTATCATATTTAAGAAATTTAGAAAATGCTTTTTATTTAAAATTCTATTGGTTGAAACCAAAAAAGGCAATGAGAAAATTAATATTTGAAGAGATTAATTAGCAAAAAATTAGAAGGTCGACCAAATATGTCATTTAATTAAATGCTGAGAATCATTAAATGTTCATTAAATTTAATAGCTATCGTCGACTGTCCTCTTTATTCTCGTTTTCTTCTTTCTGTTCCACACATTCGCTCACACATTCACACATTCACTCTCCATTTGGTGTTTTCGCTTCCTACTACCTGCATAACCTAGCACAACAGTTAGATGTTGTTTATGTGTTTGATAGGTAACAATTTCTTTCATATTGGATAGATTATGTGCAGCATTGACAACAAATTTTGTGGCATGGGTTCTCTTAAAAGTTTGGTTGCAGGCTAAAGGCTATATTTCTAATAAAAATATAGTTGATGCAAATACCCTTGATGTCAATGCATTTCTCAGTAACGATATGCATCTTTTTGAGCAGATCAGATTTTTTCCCTTTTTTAGGGTTCTCTACTTTCTTCCATACACTGAGCAAATATTTTTTCTTATTATTTTCTCTCAGCTGTAACGATATGCATCTTTTTGAGCAGATCAAATTTTTTTCCCTTTTTTTAGGGTTCTCTACTTTCTTCCCTACACTGAGCAAATATTTTTCTTATTGTTCTCTCTCAGCTTAAACAATTGTCTATGTATCTATAAATCATTGGGATTGGCTAGTTTGGATATTAATGGCGGTGTAGAAAAATGGGTACTTTTTGTTCTGTTCCATAGAGAATTTAAAAAAACTATAATGGGTTCTTTTTGTTCGTTAATATTTTCAACCTTCTCAGACAAAACTACTATAAAACTAGGGCAAATTTCTTTGGTATAGACGTTAGGTAAATACAACAATAATTCAAGTGCCAAAAAAACTAAATGTAAAAAATAGAACAATGTTCAAGAATATCAAACAAACTTCCAAACTATCCAAAATATCAATAATGGCACTACCAATCATAGAGCTTATGGATATTAATGGCGGTGCAACAAAATGGGTACTTTTTGTTCTGCTCCAGAGAGAATTTAAAAAAACTAAAATGGGTTCTTTTTGTTCGTGTATATTTTTGACCAAATCCTCTTTGTTCTTGTCGCTGAGAATTCCTGCGAAATTGATCAACATTGTTCCTTCCATTATTGTATATCTTCCGCTGCTACTGAGAATTTGCCTACAAAATATAAATTTTCAATTACCTACCAAGAAATAAGTCGAACGAACAAATATCTACCAAAATAAATCAAAATAGAAAATAGATGATTTAGGTAGTACTAACTGAGCCCCCACAAAATTCCAACTATAAAAGTGAAAATGTGGTTCAATTCAGACCGACTTGAACTGAGGAGCAATGGTCTGGAGAAGAAGAGAAAATGTGAATTGGAAAAGCCATTAGGAAGCCCAATTTAGGCAATTGGTCATTATGTTTTCCATTCTCCCATGAAGAGTTCAAAAATTTGTGATTTACCGATACATTGCAGAGTAGCATTACATAGCACTGTTGGAAAAGATGTCTGAGAATGTTGATCCCAATACTCACTCTTATACCCAGATCATGCGTTACTGTGACTGTAAAATTTGGAATATTAGGGATAGACTTCAATCGTACATGAAGATCTATTGTGATGCTTATGATCTCATTTACGAAAGAGTGCAATATGTAGAAGCACAGATAAGACAAGTGTAGTTTTTTTAACAAATACCACTTGATTCTACTTGTAAACTATACACTATGACAGAAGATAGCACATATGAATGACAATGGCCACGTGGTGAGAGTTGATAGTCAACCCTGTATTCTAAGACCATGCATTGTTTTAAAATATTATTTCAAAAATGTAATTTAAAAATGGGATCTGTGGTTGCATCGAGGTATGGTTAATGTAACTTTACTCCTGCCTATGTGCTTATGATCTTAATTTCTAAACTTCTATGCCTATTCACTAGCTTTGGATACCATGAAAGGAAAGAAATGTACTAATGTTCAAGTTCTTACACATTGCCTAAAATCACCTTATGTTTCTTTTTAATTATGACAAAACATTTGACGAAACAGAATACAATGAGGCCTTCTAATAGTGCTAATCATTGTGTGATCTAGACATATCTTGCAGTACTGCAACAAAAACACTCATAGCTTTAATTAATCTCAAGTCTAAGGTATGTACTTAATTGAGTTTGTAACCAAGGTGCAAGCCCCGTTCACCTTGAATGCTCACAGTTGTAGTGTTTTTCAAGCAGACAAGGTCAGTTGCAAGTCCTAGGTACGTCTGGAAAAAATATACATTCCACAAGCAAATGCAATTTCAATTTTTTTCCTCAACAATCCCAAGAGAACAATTTCCAAACCTTATTTTGACATATTGCTTGATTCGGATATAAATTTTTTTGAGACTTAAAATACAAGAAAAAAAGCCCAGGAAACCTTTACCTGGCCTGGCCGCAGCTTTGAAATAATTATATCTGGATATTTTGAACCAATTGAATTGTTGGAAAATTGTGGAAGGGAATCTTTACTACAGTTGAAGGATCTATAAGTTTTTGCCTTCAAAGATGAGTCTGTAGAAGGCTTTTGAAACTCACTTCCTTTGGGTAGCCACATCAGTTGTTCTAACTTTACTGCATTGAAACGGAAAGCACAAAATAACACTGCCAACCTCATGTAACATGAATTTTCACAAACTGGTTTTACTAACCACTTTAATCAAAGAAGCCCTTTAATTCCTTATAAAATCACTTGAAAAGAATAACAAATATCATTATCAGACCAAACCAAGACCTTTAGCTATTGCATTGACAACATTACCAGCTTGCTTCTTACAGGTAACATCTAGCTTGAAAACAATTGTATTCTTCTCATTGGCAGGATCGCCTTCTCTAGAGACAATAATATGAACAAAAAGCCTTTAACTAAAAAACTTCCATCCATTAAAAACACCAATAAGTAACCAAACTGTTGCTTCTAACCCATGAGATAAAATCACGTTTGATGCTTTACAAGTAATTTTTTTGGCTAGCTTACCTCCTCTGTATTCAAATAGCCCTGGATCTTCTTTATTAGGTATGAGGACTAGCCCGTGAGACAAGACTTCATCTTCAATAACCGATGTGTTATTTGCAATAAGATCCGTTTCTATGACCATGCTTGGCACCTATAAAACAATACAAGAATGTAAAAATAGAGGTAGGACTCACTTTTGGTCACATTCATTCATGACAGGATGAATAATGCAGCTCTGAAGTTTTAAAACTATTGACTGGTTGGACTGATAATGGGGTAAACTAGGCCCTGTATTTCACCAATACCAGTCCCACTTTTTTTTTTAATATATTGGATATAGTTTACAAACATTGCTCATTAAAGCAGCTGCTTAAAAATATTTAACAACAGCTGTCACAAAACTCAAAAAGGACTACCACGTATAGAAACACAATTCAAATATTGTATGCCACAGTTTTCAAAGGTGTTCTGTTAAATTTTAAATGAGCTGTGTAGATCTAAATACCATGTCCATTTCTGCTACTACAACGAAGGCTAATATTAATACACACAGTAACTCCCTTGTTGGGTTCCTCTTTCGACTGGATGTTGTTGAAGGACAAGGAGTTTATGAAAATGTTGAGAGACCTAGTTTGTTACTTGCTGCCCCATTTTGGTTCGGAATTTAGCTACCATTGTATATCTATGGTTTAGAAACATTTTAAGTTGTGATTCAAGCTATGTTGCCTTATATTTGTATGCTCTTTTGATTTTTTGCAATGGACATTCTAGTTCCATTTTTTTTGGGGTGGTACTAAATACATTTAATATAAAAAACAAAGTAAATTGATATTTGTCAACTTTTAATAGTTTTGAGAAGGAAAACTCTTTTAAAAATGTAAGCTTATTTAAATCTTAGAATCAAAATTTTGTCTCCAAATCAAGCCACTATGTATATAAATCAATGAAATTTATCTTGCCATGATTTCTAGGGAAGGGGGATTTGATTGACAATAACATTATTAGAATTTTAATATTGTGCTCACTAGTTGCCAACTTCTATGTGCTTTTAGTTGGAATTCTTTCTTTACGCAAATCTATTATTTGAAGCTTAAGGTGCATCTACAAAATGAATGTAGACTTTATTTTAAGTGAAAATGGAAGTATAGATTCAAGTGGTCGAAACTTTCACTCTAATTTTTAGTATTAATATTCAATTAATTCTAATATTTTATTTTAAAAATCTATTATGAAATATTGGACGATTCACCAAATTTTCTTATTGTCATAATTATATTTTTCCCAATAAACTTATTTCCAAATTCCAATAAACATGTCCGAATTGTTAACCTTATGAAAAAAGGTGTTAACGCTTTCCTCCACAGTCACAAATGCTTGTTCACATCATTCTACTTGTACTCTCTGCAAATTATTGATTACTGATTACTAATCTCCATATCACTATGACATACTCTGTGCATTTTACATCTATTGCATCAACTACACCTTAAAGCATTCCATTATAGGCAGGAACTTTGACGCTTGCATCTCTTGTTAAAATATATATACTTTAAATTATATATATATATATATATATATATATATATATATATATATAGANAAAATATATATATATATATATATATATATATATATATATATATATAGAGAGAGAGAGAGAGAGAGAGAGAGAGAGAGAGAGAGAGAGAGAGAGATTAAATTATTTATAATTTATATGATAAGTTTCACAATATTTTCCATACAATAATAACATACTAATTAAACTATATCTATGTAAGTGGTAAAACCACATATATTATCCATATATTTAAGACTACATTTAGACTACCACATGTTTAACAAAAACTCAAACTATCAAATTACTAGAATAAATGGATGATTCACTTACCAGTTAGCCTTGTACCGAGTTAAAGTTTGAGAGGCACTACAGTATAATTTATGTGTCAAAACAATAGTGTATGTGAAAGCAGTCATCATGGTTTTAAATTGAAGGTATGAACATGTTAGAATAACTGAGAGGGGGGGGGGGTTGAATCAATAGCCTCAAAAATATTCCAATTAATTAACCCAAAAACTTATTACCATAATTATAAGCCTCTAGTTATCTTCAGTCCTACAAGATGAATGCCTTGAAATAATATCAACAAATAACTACTGCTCGGAGTTCACTATTAAACCTTATTCTTACTGTTTATCGATTAGCAGTCTTTCATTTACCGAAATGCAGTAAATTACTTAGTGTATACCGATCAATCCAAATTAGTTATGTGTAATGCAAAACACTAAAGTAATGACTCATAAACGCATTGACACATGGATTTTTAACGTGGAAATCCTGTTAAGGGAAAAACCACTTGGGACCGGTAATCCAAAATTTTCAATCTTCTAAAGTGAGCTCGGTGAAGAGCCAAATCTGTTAAAGGTTACAAACACACTGTTGGGTGTGACCTTGTTAGAGGATTTAAATAGAATAGTTTGTCACTTGATATCTGACATCTCTATCCTACCTTGTATGATCAAACCCAGTTTAGTTTTTCAATTGGTATCCAACATCTCTATGTTATCTTCATGACCAAACCTTTTGATACTCCTTAGGGTGTATCTCAATATATAAAATATTGTTAAGTCCTACTCGGTTAAGAGACTTTATGATCCAATGGTTAAATTGAAACAATAAATGATTTGTTCACATATACAACTATACTTTATATATTTTCAGATCTATTGTAAGCTCATAATACCTTTCTGATCAATATATATTTTCAATACCTTTGTTCCACTTCTTTCTGATCAGTGATGCTATGCTTCTTTGTTGCTTAGTGTCCACAGAATTAGCTATGTTCTTCAACTTGATTGATCAAGTCTGATTGAAGACCTCTTTCTTCATCAGTTTATCTTCAGCGTCTTCTTTCTCTATCCACCCCTAATTCACAATGAATTATCTTGTCTCTTTATAGACATGATTCACCATTTCTCAGTTCTTGACTTTCTTGTTCTTGGCGTGATCCACAATTCTAGCCAATCTTGCTTTAAAGATTTACTTCAGTTTTCTCCCATAGATTTCTCTTTGACAACTGGAATAAAATAGCTTTAAATATTTCTCTTATCTCTGGCTTTTAAATTGTTGATGAAAATAATATTAACAACCAGTTAACTTCTTCTTTAGCTCTTGCCAGCTAAGTCTTTTTTTGTTTATGAACTTTAGTTCTTTTTGGTGTTTAACTCTTTGTTAGCTTCGGTCAACACTTTAGTTCTCCTCGGGCATCTCCATTGGGGTTGTCTGTCCGTCGGGAAACATTGTGATTTTGATCGTCAGTAATGCTTTCTCAGGTTTCTTCCTCAAGTATCATTGTGACTTTCTTCACAAGTTTCTCTGTCTGTCGGGGTGCTTTGCGTGTCGGTGTTTGTAGTCACTTAGTGAATACTGAACTTTTATGCATTATTGAAAGCATAACCTTTATCTTTCTGATTCTCTAAAGTCTTTGACACTTTGTATATAACCAATCAGATTATATCAAGTTGAAATCAATGAAAATACAATATTTTAACTGAATTAATGTCTTGCATTAACTTTCTACAGCTCGGTGATCATCATCTTAACATCTTCAAACATTCAATCAATTGTTGTTCATCAATCTCTCCATTTGGAATTGATGGCAACACACTACATTATCACATTATATTATTACTAATATAATATGAAATATATCAATTGTAGTTCATCTATCTACCAATTTTTGTACTATAACCAATACATATGTTTGGCTCTCGGTAAGCTCATATAGCTTAGATTTTTTTCTTGCAGAGTGCTTTCTCCAATCTTCAATCCCTTCACTGGATAGATGTAGCAAATTCTGATTCTTTCTCTGATGTTGTCTCTCCCTTTGACTGTTCCTCTCCTTGATCATCTCTTTTTCTTTTGATAGCAATATAGTAATCTATCCCTCATGATACTTCTCTCCCTTTTGATATTATCTCCCTTAGGATATCTTCTCTCTCAAGTCATCTTAAGTTGTCTCTCCCTTATGATAGTCATGATGGACATTTCATATGTAATCTCTACCTTTGGATATTCTCAAGATACTCTATCCCTTTGAATTCTTAGGAACTTCTCTCCCTCTGAAAACAATGCCAAAGTAAACTTGATTATGCCAAGGTTATATCCTTTCACATTTTTATAATATACTCCTTGAATTTCCCTATCCATCAGCAATACAATGACTCTGGTGTTCGGTGCAGATTTGTACCTTGTTGTGTACTGATGTATCTTTGTAGTCCATCTCTTTTCTTGAATCAACATGAATGATCTTCTGATTATGTGTAGGCTGATGCAGCCTCCTAGTCAGCTTACTGACCAATAGACAAGGGTCAGACCCCTAGTCTATTTCTCAGGTACTCAAATGTATCTTTAGGAAATGGCTTTGTAAATATTTTAGCTAATTGTTCCTTTGATTGAACATATTCTAGTATCACCTATTTCTCTTGCACTTGTTCTCTTAAGTAATGATACTTGATTGTAATATGCTTAGTCTTAGCATGTATGACTAGATTCTTAGAGATGTTTATTGCACTGGTATTATCACAATAGATAATCACTGGTTCAATAATTTTCATATTCATACCTTCCAGTAACTGTTTGATCCATGCAATGTTAGAGCCGTTTGCAGCAGCAGCCACATATTCCTCTTCTGCAGTAGATTGTGAGATGCGTCATTGCTTCTTACTGATCCATGTGACAAGTCTATCACCCATGAAGAATGCTCCTCCAGTTGTGCTCTTTCGGTCATCTAAGTTTCCAGCCCAATCAACATCTGTATAGACTTGAAGCTCAAATTTGCCTTTTCTTTTATAACATAAGCCATAGTCCTCAGTTTTCTTTAGATATCTCAGAATTCTCTTGATAGCAGTCATGTGTGATTCTTTGGGATTAGCAGAGAATTTTGCAACTATTCCTACTGCATGTGCTAAAATTGGTCTGGTATGAACAACATACATTAGTTTGCCAATCATTGATCCATACAAGGTCTAATTTACCTCATTTGATTTGTCTTCTTTTGTCAGCTTGCATCCGATTTCCATAGGTGTTCCAACTGGCTTGGAATTTTCCATTTTGAATATCTTCAACACTTCCTTGATGTATTTGGATTGAGTGATATATATGCCTGCATCTTGTTGAAGAATCTGTAGACCAAGAAAGAATTTGATCTCCCCAAACATTGACATCTCAAACTCTTTTCTCATTTCATTAGCAAAAGATTTACATAACATATCATTACCCCCAAATATGATATCATCAAAAAATATTTCAGAAATCTGAATATTTTCATCAGAATCTTCTTTTAAGTACATATTTCTATTTTCATTTGTTCTTACAAATCCTATGCTTATGAGATAGGAGTGAAGTCTTTCATACCAGGCTCTAGGTGTTTGTTTCAACCCATACAAGGCTTTGTGTAGTCTACAAACCATGTTTCTCTTGTTTGGATCAACAAACCCTTCTGGTTGTTCAATGTATACCTCTTCTTCCAGTATTCGATTTAGGAATGCAGATTTGACATCCATCTGGTATACCTTGAATCCTTTGAATGCACCATAAGAAAGTAAAATTATTACTCCTTCTAGTCTAACAATGGGTGCAAAGGTTTCTCCATAATCAATACCTTCTTCTTGTGCATACCCCTTGCATACTAATCTTGCTTTATTCCTTGTGACTTATCCATTCTCATTCAGCTTGTTTCTGAATATCCATTTGGTATCGATGACATTCTTGTCGTCTGGTTTTGGTACTAATATCCATATTCTATTCTTCTCAATCTATTCTATTTCTTCATTCATAGCACCAATCCATTCTTCATTTTCAAGTGTAGTATTAACATATTTAGGCTCAAAATCACAAATTAAACATGTAGTGTTCAGTGACTTACTTCTTGTTCTCATTCCATCCTTCTTGTATCCTATGATCTGGTTCTGTGGATGATGTCTTTTGACATAATTTAAAAGTATCAGTTCAACTCTTTGTTTATCATTCTGATTATCATCTTGACCTTCATTCTGATCTCCATCGCTCAGAACATCATTTTGAGGATTTTCCTGATTTTGATAATTGCAGCCTGATGCTCGGGTGCAATGTTCTGTTGCTTAGGAGCGATACACTGTTTCTCGAGTAGAGTGTTAGGTTCTTTAGTGTAAACAAACTTTTTGTAGTCTTCTGGTTCTTTTCTTCTTTGCTCATCATTTTTCTTCGCATATTCATCTATTCTGATATTTGCACTTTCAATGATTTTGTTAGAGGACTTGTTAAGACATTTATAAGCCTTTCTCTTGGTGGAATACCCTAGAAAGATACCTTCATCACTTTTGGAGTCAAGCTTTCCATTTATATCATCTTTCAAAATATAACATTGACTACCAAAAATTCTGAAGTAACTTACATTGGGTGTGTAACCATACCAAAGCTCATAGGGTGTCTTCTTGGTGTCTTTCTTAAATTGTACTCTGTTCAATGTGTAGATAGAAGTACTGATAGCTTCCCTTCAGAATGTTTGATTGATGCATTTCTCTATCATCAGTGTTCTTGAAAAATCAACAATGGATCTATTTCTCCTTTCAACAATCCCATTTTGCTGTGGTGTTCTTGGTGCAGAAACCCGTCTTTTAATTCCATGCTCATTGCAAAATTTAGTGAATTCATCAGAAATGAATTCTCCCCCTCTATCTGATCTTAAACATTTCAATTCCTCACCACTTTATTTTTCTACCATAGCTTTATATCATTTAAACATATTGAATGCTTCTAATTTTTCTTTTAAGAACATAACTATCATCATTCTAGAATAATCATCAACAAAGAGAATGAAATATCTATCACCATAGTAACTTTTTGTTCTCATGGGTCCACATAGATCAGTATGGACTGATTCTAGAATAGCATTAGATGTATGGGCTTTTCTCTTGAAACTAGACTTTGTCATCTTACCTTTTTGACAATTCTTACACATGATATTCTCGGGCTTTGACATGCTCGGTAAGCCTCTTACTTTCCTTTTATTGCTTATCTTAATCATGTTGTCAAAGTTCACATGACATAATCTCTTATGCCACAACCATATGTCTTTGTTTCTAGCCATTAAACAAGTAGTTTTTATATCATCAAGATAGAATAGGTTACCTTTTTTCTGTTAACCATTTCCGATCAACCTTCCTGATTCATTAAAGATCTTTGCCTTCTTATTCTCAAATTCTAATCAGTGACCTATGTTATTCAGTTGTGAAACACTCAATAAGTTATAATTAAGTCCTTTTACCCAGTATGCATTTTCACATTTGATCAAGTTATTCAACATTATAGTTCCTTTACCTTCATCTGGACAAGGTGTGTCATTACCCATTCTTACTGATCCACCATTATAGTACTCAAAATTTTCAAAATTTTGTTTATCACCAGTCACGTGGTGAGTGCAACCACTATATATAATCCAGACATTATTCTTACTAACCTTAGATATGATTACAGTCTCTACATACCTTTCTTCTTTTCCTGAATCATCCTTCGTGGCCACAAATACCATCTCAATGTCTTCATCAGATTTGGTGCCAGTATCTCCATCTTTGTTCTTAGCTAGGTAACAAGATTTCTTCCCTTTGTCCTTGTAGTCTGGGGTATCTCTTCTGTCAGATTTTTGGTTTCTTCAGTAGTCTCTATTGTCACTTCTATCAAAATTCTTTTCATACGATCTTTCATTACTTCTGTCATCTTTTCTTATGTTAGGACATCTAGCAACAAAGTGTCCAATCTCTTTACAATTAAAATATACAAGTGGTAATTAACTTTATATCTAACTTTGCCTCTCTGCAATATTCTATTCATTAGTGCTTCAATCTCATCAAGATCTTGGTCATCACTATCACTTTCACTATCATTTCTCATAGTATGTTTATGACTTGACTTACTTATTTTCAAAGAAAATTTGAATGCAGAATCAATAGATGGTAAGACACTGTTATCAAAGTTATTCATCTCAAATGAAATTAGTCTACCAACCAAACTATCTAGAGTGACATTATTGTTTTTACTGCTCTCATTTCTTGTATAGCAGATACTCTAATAGCATATATATGCATTAAGGTTCTTAGGATTTTACTTACCACTATCTCTTCTACAAGTATGCCTCCAACTCCCTGGATAACATTGACTACCTCTTTTATTCTACAACTGTAGTGGTGATATTTTATCCTTCTTTCATTCTTAGGTTGTCAAATTTACCTCTTAGGTTTTTTGCCTTAGCTCTTAGTACATCAACATCTCCTCCATGTACTAGCTTCAATTTGTCCCACATTTTCTTTGCAGAGGTGCATGTTTTGACATCTTCAAATTTAGCATCGGAGAGTGAGGAAGAAAGTTATATCATCATAGAATGATGCTCATGCTTTTCTCTTAATTTCTCAAGTGTGTGAGGTCATGTAGGAAACACAAATTTAGTATCCAAGTATTGAGTAACATCATTTCCAATACCTGATAGGTGGATTCTTATTCTTCTTTGCCATGATACAAATTTGTCCTTGTTCAACTTGGGCACATCTCGTTTGCTCATCTTTTGATCTTCTACTTAGGTCTTGAAACCTTCCTTCTAAGTACACAAGCTCTGATACCAATGGTTAGATTAACTGAGAAGGGGGGGGGGGGTGGAATCAGTGGCCTCAAAACTATTCCAATAAATTAACCCAAAAACTTAGTACCACAATTATAAGCCTCTAGTTATCTTCAATCCTACAAGATGAATTCCTTGAAATAATCTCGACAAACAACTACTGCTCGAAGTTCACTGCTAAACCTTATTCTTATTGTTTATCGATTAGCAGTCTTTCATTTACTGAAATGCAATAAATTACTTAGTGTATATCGATAAATCCAGATTAGTTATGTGTAATGCAAAACACTAAACTAGTGACTCATAAACACATTGACACATGGATTTTTAACATGGAAACCCTGTTAAGGGAAAAACCACTTGGAACTGGTAACCCAAAATTTTCACTCTTCTGAAGTGAGATTGGTGAAGAGCCAACCTTATTAAAGGTTACAAACACACTGTTAGGTGTGACCCGGTTAGAGGATTTAAATAGAATAGTTTGTCACTTGATATCTGGCATCTCTATGTTACCTTGTATGACCAAACCTAGTGTAGTTTGTCAATTGGTATCTGACATATCTATGCTATCTTCATGACCAACCTTTTGATACTCCTTAGGATGTATCTCAATAATAAAGGATTGTTAAGTCATGCTCGGTTAAGATACTTTCTGATCCAATGGTTAAATTGAAATAGTAAATGATTTGTTCACATGTACAACTATACTTTTGTAGATTTACAGATCTATTGTAAGCTCATATACCTTTCTGATCACTGTATATTTTCAATATCTTTGCTCCACTTCTTTCTTCTCGGTGATGCTGCGCTTCTTTGTTTCTTGATGTCTGCAAAATTAACTCTATTCTTCGACTTGATTGATCAGGTCTGATTGAAGACTTCTTTCTTCATCAGTTTCTCTTCAACATCCTCTTTCTCTATTCACCCCTAATTCACAATGAATTATCTTGTCTCTTTATAGACATGATTTCTCCATTTCTCAGTTCTTGACTTTCTTGTTCTTGGCGTGATCCATAATTCTAGCCAATCTTGCTTTAAAGCTTTACTTCATTTTTATCTCATAGATTTCTCTTTGACAACTAGAATAAAATAGATTTAAATCTTTCTCTCATCTTTGGATTTTAACTTGTCGATGAAAACAATATTAACAACCAATTAACTCCTTCTTTATCTCTTTCCTGCTAAATCTTTTGTCATTTCTGGACTTTTGTTCTTTTCGGTGTTTAACTCTTTGTTAGCTTCGGTCAACACTTTAGTTCTCCTCGAGCATCTCCGTCGGGGTTGTCTGTCCATCGGGAAACACTGTGATTCTTCTCATCGGTAATTCTTTATTAGGTTTCTTGCTCGGGTATCACTATGACTTTCTCCTCGGGTTTCTCTGTCCGTCGGGGTGCACTGCCCATCGGTGTTTGTACTCACTTAGTGAATACTGAACTTTTATGCATTACTGAAAGCATAACCTTTATCTTTCTAGTTCTTTGAAGTCTTTGACACTTTGTATATAACCAATCAGATTATATCAAGTTGACATCAATGACAATACAATACATTGACTGATTTAATGTCTTGCATTAACTTTCTACAGCTTGGTGATCATCAACTTAACATCTTCAAACATTCAATTAGTTATAGTTCATCAGAACATAGTAGGCAAGGTGGTGCTATCACTGTTAAAGTTAGTGATATATGACATTCATGAGAGGAGCAATGAACATTTTAGGAGAAAGGAGAAAAAAAGATATGTATTGCTATGAGCATAAAAGGAAATGAGTTGCCGAACAAGGTATGTTATTCAAGAGAAAAGGTCAATGAGAAAACTAGGTTATCAGATGACAATGCCTATATCATGAAGTAAAATTGTATTCTAGGTAATATTATTGTATCAAGAACTCATGGTCAGGAAAATCCTTTTCTACTATGAAAATGTAATAGTAAATTTACTAAACAAAAAAGTAGTGATTAAAAACAATGACTTTCAAATGCAATAAAGTTTACAAAATGCCATTTCTTATCGCCAAAGAAAAAAAAATCATGAAGAGAAACAAAAAAAAGAATATTCATAGCAGGAAAAAATGACAAAAATAAATAGTACTATGCATCTAATCAGTGATAGGATCCAAACATAAACATGGATAAGTGACAGGTAATAAAGGGTGTAAGGAGTGAATAAGATTATACTACAACTACCAAACATATGAAGTGGTGATTAGTTACTCGTTATATCAAAGAGGCAATGATGACTATGGAAGAGACAATATATAGATAAGGATATTCTTTAGTAATTAATGAATCATTCTTTAAAAATAAAGACAAAATTTTATACAGTTTCAGCAGTAAAAAAACAAAGGAGGTATCTGCAACATAAGCACAATAGTTCAAAATAAAGGGTGGTTATGAATTCATAGAAGACCCACTTCATTCACAATGTTGTTCATAGAAGCAAAATATTCAACTCAATAACAAGGATAACTGTATGTATGCAGTGTAGTGGAAATATTAAGATAAATATTCAAACCCTCATTAATTTTTAAAAATAATTAGAATGTTGAACAAGAAGGCACGTTATGATCTTAATACAAAAGGTTGAATGTTTTCAAGGTAAATCCACAATTTATTTTCTTTCTTTTAGCATTATTCTTTTCACAAATAAAAAAAGGTTCTTCAGAAAAGCTTCATAAATCACATAAAGAGCATGAGAAAGCTTCATTCATGTCTGCAACCAAAGGGTGTTTTGTGTTAAGTTTTCCTTCATGTTTCAGGGTACCCACAAATTTCTTGTGTTACTTAAGCTGAGAATTACATAAAAAATTATAGTTGGAGCAGTACATGAAACCCTTTGATGCCCTATCAAAGACACATAGTGACTGTTGAGAAAAATTCTCAGACCTTATCATAAGCAAAACCCTCATGATAAGCTACAACCAACTGAAACCCTCACAATCTTCATGAATAGATTGAAGAATAATTTTGAAGCTTACATAAACAGTTATGTTTTGCGTTTGAAATCTCAGTGCTTTTAAAAGGATATATTCTGAGAGTTCAATAGTATGGAAATGAGCCCAGAATGAGTCTAAATACACAAAAGATCAAGGGCCCAACAAATATCTTGCATAGATCATTCACGACTTGTGCAAGAATATACAAATTTTGCAAAAATTCTCAAAAATTGTGGCATGTATGAAGAAATATCATAGATTTGGTCCCTATAGTGGAGTTTTTAGAAAAATCATAGAACATTTATCAGAAATATACATAGGAAATAAATAAAAGGGTGCCCAATGTCTTCTTAGAGTTAGAAAATACAGTGACTGCATACCTATATTCAAGAAAATCACCAGAAAGCTTCCATGTCTCCTGCACAACACCAATGTCTCCAAACCCTTAGTCACCAACATAACAGAGAGAAGCAACGAATTTAAATGAGATAGGGCAAAGTGATTTTAGGGTTTGGTATAACCTCAATGATCATCTAATGAGTCTTTTTGGTAGAAATATGATAAAGTATACCCCGCGGGGTTTATGGGGGTAAAAGTCTTTTGTTACATTTATATTAATGTTTATCAAGCAATTCGATTGATAAATTTTATATAAAATATGAGATGTTATATTTTGTATCAATATTTATTAAGTAAATTATTTGATAAATATAATATAAAATGTAACATTTGTTTATTTTCTTTTGTGTTAAGTTCAAATTGTAATCAATAACTATTGAATGATATATTTATAAATCATACACTAGGTGTTAAAAATAAAAGACACCTAACCTCTAGTGACCATCAAAGTAAAAAGTGAAAATGGAAAAAGAACTTGGTTGTGTTTTGGGTTCTAGGGTTTCAAACCCTAACTTCATCAAAAGGAAAAAAAATGCTTATGCCTTTATGATTTTATTTTATTTTCTAATATTTTAATACATAAACTTTGATAAAGTGGCTTTAATGTCACTTAGTTATGATTTATGTATTAAAATGAATAAATTAATAGTGACATTTGTTGAAGTAATTTGTCAAATATTGTAATAAATGTTATTATTAATTTATTCATAAATCAAATAAATAAGGGAGTTAAAAGATTTGCATACTCAAAGAGTCAAATTGAGATTAGTAGTTATTTTATTTTTTGCATGATATTAAATTGAAAATATTAATTAAGTGTTCATAATAAACAGTTAATTAAATATTATTTTAAATGCAAAAAAATAGGGGATAAATGTTTTTTTTTGTGGAGATGTAACTGAAGTATTAGATGAGATTGCATATACCAAGGAGGAGGTTTTCCTAGATCTTTGATGTAGATTATGAGTGGATTGGAGTCTTGTTGTAGTATTTTTTAGTTGTATATTAGTTGAGGGACCTTTTGGGTCAGTTATCTGAGCCTTACTGCCAGTTCCACCCCCTATTTTGGAGGATTTTATTTTGCATTCACAAAAATGTTGAAATGATTCACAAAACATGTAATTAAGTAAGGTGTAAAGATTCATGTAGCCTTATATCAGTGATGTAATCTTAACAGTGTTAAAGCCAACAATATCAACACAAGGATAAGACCAAAATACAATAACGAAGAACCTCATTGAAATACAACAAGATTAGTGATCTTTTGGTGCAAAGAGTTGAATCAACATGCCAGTATTCATCCAGCCAAAGACAAAATGAAAGAAAGCTCTAAACAATGATAAAAGATGTTCTACAACAGTGAAGTTTACAGGAAAAGGAGGTTGTGGGCTCTTCATGATGTACTAACCATCTATTGAAAAGTGCAGCCATGATGGATATTCAAAAAATAGTAAATAAAGTAGTGCATATTCTATAGTTAGATTGTTTAGTTGCATCACAGTTTTAGAACTATAGTAGTGATTTAATGATACCAATGTCACAAGGTAGAACAAAGAACATGATTATGAGACCAAAATGTTTTGCAATAACAACAGTCAAATGTTGAAGATCGGTGCTACATGAAAACAATAAGAACATCAATAAGGCATGTATTAGACACAAAGTAAACATTAAGGAACATAGAACTAGTAATACAATGCTACAGGTGTCTTAAACATCTTGAATTTTATGTATTGGTTGCTAGTCATAATGAGTGTAAAAAATGTCAAGTAATCTTTCATAATTTTTGAAGATACATAGTAGAGTGTAAAAGATGATGCAAAACTCAAAGCCAAAGGGTGGATGCACTTTTGCGCTAACTTTTACCCCAACACAAAGGCTCATTTTAAGCAAAAAATACACTAAAAGTTGGTGCTATTTTAGGCATTAATTGCCAGTTTTGTTGTAGTTTATATTCTTGGAGAGAGTTTTGAGGTAGAGATTTCACTTCAATTCATGTGGCCAGGAAGAATGCTAATGGACCAAGCAGGGATGTGATAGTGCCGATTGTTAAAAATGATTGTTGCATCATATTTTTCATTAACATTTGTAAGGAAAGCAACACAAATTTCAAGCCTCATCAAATTTTGATTTGAAGGAACGTCTTTTGTTCATTGATAGTAAAGGTCAATGGAACCTCATTAAGGGTAGAAGTCTCTGAAATTTTTATGGTTAGGGAAAAAAGTGGGCAAAAAAATAAGACACAATAGTAAAGTTTTTAACCCTCATTGTAGTTTGTTAGGAAAGAACAAGAGCAATACAATCTTACTAATTTAGAGGGCAAAATAAGAATTGACATATCTGAAATAAAGGGACATTCAATTATCTCTTCCAATTCAACAAAGGTTTATAGAGTTCATAAATTTATATTAATGTCAAATTAGATAGAACAAGGAAGTTATGAGGAGCAAGAAAATTCACAAAATAGAGTTCCAATGGTTGCGGGAACAATCGCAAAATAAAGTTTCAATGATTGCAAGAACAATCAATGAATATAGTTTTGGACAGTCTATGAGGGGGGTTCTTTTTTGCATGAATTATGGACAGTTTTAGAGAAGTTTCAGGAGTAGTTCCATGTCATTTTTGGAGCACATATGATGCATGCATGCATAAGGATAGTTTTGGGGCCTTTATAATGCATAATGCTATTTTAAACAATAATTTAGGCACCAATTTATGTGCTAATTTAGGTGCTATCTTAGGTGCTAATTTGGGCACTACATTAGGCACTAATTTAGGTGCTACTAATTTAGGCACTAATTTAGGTCCTAAACTAGGCGCTAAGTTAGGTGCTACTAAAATATGCACTAATTTGGGCATTAATTTAGGTGCTAAATTGGGCGCTAATTTAGGCACTAAATTAGGCGCTAAATTAGACACCACTAATTTAGGAGCTAACTTAGGTGCTAAATAGCACCTAATTTAGCATCTTCTTATTTTATCCTACACAAACAACATGAAAAATAACGCTATCTCAAAAAATATCGTCGACTTTTCAGAAAATTGGAGAAAAATACATTGAAACAGTGGGTGGAAGAAAAAAAGGGAGCTAATTGCCTATTTTTCTGTAGTGTTGAAGGTTCATGAGTCAGACCATGAGGCAATACTTGAGACAATGAAGAGTAGGGAGGATTCAACTAGTTCAGTGAACTGAATGTAAATGCTAAATAATTGTAATCTCAACTTTTCTTTAATATATGTATATATGGTATGTATATTTGTACGGACACAATATTATTTATTCTTTTTATTTTTTAATGAGTGAGATATTTATGTGCAATCTTATTGTTTTTCAATTTTCCTTCCATATAATATACAAATAAATACTTTTTCTTCTTAAACAAGAATGCATTTTTATTTCATGCAATTGTCAGAAATAAAACCTTGTCATCCATCTCTAAATGATGTAGAAACACCAGTAGGACATTAAGTGTGAAAAGTGTCAAACTTTCTCAGAGTAATTCTCGAAGCTACTTCCATGTAGGAATGCTTCATCTGATGCTACAAGGTCATGTTACCTCTTCCCACAAAAAATTCTCACTTTGAAAATATTCAAACCCATTAAAAAGCGTTGAAACCTTTTCACTTGTTCCAAAAAGTTGTAAAAGTGCTCAGTTGAAAGGTGTGAGATTGCATATATTTCAAACTGCTCATTGTGGACCCAAGTCATTTATGTCAATATATCTGGTTGGATGGGTAAATGTTAGGAATGCTCTTTTTTGGCTCTCCAACTCGCCCAAACATTCCATACCACTTTGTATCAGTGCATCCCCACAAAAACCTCTCTCACTTTTGAAAGATTCAACCCCATTAGAAAGTGTCAACATCTTTTCACTTCTTCTAAAAAATTCCAAAAGTGCTTAGTTAAAAGGTGCAATGTTGTGTATATTTGATACCTCTTGACATGGCCTTAAAATTTTAGTACCAATAGCTCTAGTTGGGTGATTAAATGCTAGGAATGCCCTCATTCAACTCCCCAACTTTCCTTAACATTTCGAACAACTCCGTACTAGTGCGTCCCCTTAAGTGCATAAAGTGTGAAAAGTGTCAAAATTTAATAGAGAGTTTCTCAAAGTTTGTTACACGTAGGAAAAATATATATAATGTTACATGGTTAGGTTACCACTACCCATAAAAACCTCTCTCACTTTTAGAATATTCAACCCTGTTAAAAATGTCGACAAATTTTCACTTGTTCCAAAAACTTGAAAAAGTGCCTAGTTGAAAGGTGTAACATTGTATTTATTTCAAACTGCTTCTCATGGCCTCAAACCATCTATTCCAACAACTCTAATTGGGTAGTTAAATTCCACAAATACCCTTGTGTGGATCCCCAAGTCCTCCAAATGTTTTGGACCACTTTGTACTGGTATGTTCCCTTAAGTGCATAAAATGCAAAAAACATCAATCTTTGACAAAGCATTCTCAGAGCTTGTGCCACATAGTAAATTATTTTTCTGATGCTACAATATTGTGTCACTAATATCCACAAAAACCTCTCTCACTTTCAAAAGCTTCAACCTTGTTAAAAAATGTCGATAACTTTTCACTTGTTCCAAAAAGTTGCAAAAACACTCAGTTAAAAGGTGCAATATTGTGTATCTTTGAAACCAATCATCTCTACCTCAAAAAATCTATGCCAAAAACATTGGTTGAGTGGGTAAATTCCAAGAATTTCCTTTTTTGGTTCCTCAACTCACCTGAACATTCCATACTACTTTGTAGTGATGCATCCCCTTGAGTGCATAAAGTGTGAAAAACATCAAAATTTAATAGAACATTTCTTTGAGCTCATGCCATGTAGGAATGATCCATTTGATTCTATATGGTTGTTTTATTTCTTCCCACAAAAATATCCATCACTTTGGAAGATTTGACCCCATTAAAAAATATTGACAACTTTTCACTTGTTCCAAAAAGTTGCAATAATGCTCAGTTGAAAGGTGCAACGTTCTGTATCTTTCAAGAAACTCATTGTGGACTAAAACCATATATTAAAATATATTTTATTAGGTGGTAAAATGCCATGAATCCCGTTAACTAGTTCCCCAAATTTCTTAAACATTATGAACCATTTCATACCAGTGCATCCCCTCAAATGCATAAAGTCCAAAAAAGTGTCAAACTTTGAAGGAAAATTTCTCAAAGCTCACGCCACATAAGAAAAATATATCCAATTCTAAAGGTTTTTGTTACAATTTCCCACAAAAACCTCTCCCATTTTCAGAAGATTCAACCTTCTTAAAAAGCGTCGACAACTTTTCACTTGTTTCAAAAAGTTGCAAAAATGCTTAGATGAAAGGTGCAACATTGTGTATATTTAAAACTACTCATCATGGAATTGAATTGTTTATTCCATTAGATCCAATTGGGTAGTTAAACGATAGGAATACCTTCAGTTAGTTTCCCAACTCGTCCAATTGTTTCGAACAATTCTATACCAGTGTGTCCCCTTAAGTGCAAAAAGTTCAAAAATGTCAAACTCTTATAGAGTGTTTCTCAGAGCTCGCACCATATAGGAATGAGCCATATGATTCTATAGGTTTGTGTTACCATTTCCTACAAAAATCTCTCTCATTTTTGGAATATTTAACCTCGTTAAAAAGCATCAATAACTTTTCACTTGTTCCAAAAAGTTACAAAAGTACTAAGTTGAAAGGTGCAACATTACATATCTTTCAAGCAGCTCATCTGGCCTCAAACTGTCTACGCCAAAAAAATTATTTGGGTGGATAAATTACAAGAACACCCTTGTTCAACTCCCCAACTCACTAGATCATTTTGGACCACTCCACACCAATGTGTCCCCTTAAGTGGATAAACTGTGAAAAGTGTCAAACTTTGGCAAAACATTTCTTGGAGCTTGTGCCACATATGAATGATCCATATAATTCTATAGGGTTTTGTTACCACTACCTACAAACCTTATCTCACTTTAAAAATATTTGACCTCATTAAAAAGTGTATACAACTTTTCTCTTATTCCAAAAAATTGCAAAAGCACTCAGTTGAAAGGTGCAACGATGCGTATCTTTTAAATTACTCATTGTGACCTTGAACCATCTACTCCAATAGCTTTGATTAGGTGGGTTAACACAAGGAATTTCATCTTTCATCTCCCCAAGTCCCCTTAATATGTTGAACCAATCCGTACTAGTGCATCCCCTTAAGTGCATAAAGTGCAAATTGCGTTATACTTTGAATTAATGATTTAATGATGGTTGTTGGCTCATATGAATAAGTTTAAATATTTAATTAAAACTTATTTAATCATATATATTTGGGTCTTAAAAGGGGATTTTAATTTTCACGTAGGTTTTTCATGTTGAGACACATAGGAACACACATATGACATTATCATACACATGAATATACACAAGGTTGGAATTCCAAATGCAAGTAAGACATGGATTGTGAACTAAAGGCATGAATCACATATTGAGATCTTTGTAAAACATGAAATATTTACATGAATATATTTAAGACATGAATTCACTTAATTCATGAAGTATACACATGAATAGACATAGCACATAAGGCATGGAGCACACATATAAATTCCCCTAAGCAAGAAACATATATGTCAATACATATAGTACATAAAGCATGAAGCATACACATAAATTCACTTAATTCATGAAGCATGCACATGATTACACATTAGATATAGAGAATGAATTGTAAAAATGAACTCACTTAGTCATTAATCATATATGTGAATACACATAGAACATAAAGCATGAAGCATACATACGAATTTACTTAAATCATAAAGAATACACATAGGACATAAAAAATTAATCATACAGATGAATCCAGTTAAGTCAAGAAACATATATGTGTGAATCATGACACATAAAACATGAAGCATACATATGAAATTCACTTAATTCATGAAGCATACATGTGAATACACATAACACATAAAGCATGAAACATATAGATAAATTGACTTATGTTGAGAAGCATATATGTGAATACATAACATATAAAGCATGAAGCATACACATGAATTCACTTAAGTCAAGAAACATATATGTGAATACACACAACACATAAAGAATGAAACATACATATGCATTCACTTAATTCAAAAAGCATATATGTCAATACAACATAGCACATAAACCATGAAGCATACACATGAATTTACATGGTGCATACATATAAATTTACTTAAGTTACAAAGCATACATATATTGTATGAGTGATAAACATAATTGCACTTAAGACATGAACCATACATGTAGCCATAAAGGATTAATCATGAAGCAACAATATACATACATATATGCAAAGAATAAATATATATAGGGAATGAGAAATCTACAAGGCATAAGGCATCCACATAAGGCATGAAATAGTACTATCAATACACAGGAGACATGAATTGCACACATAAATCATGAAGTATAAGTACTCCTAGGGCATGAAGAAATATAAATATATATCCAATAAAGTGATACACAAAATATATCCAACAAAGTCATATAGGTTTCCTAAAATCCAAATGGACATAAAATGTCACACATAAAATATATAAAAAATATGTCCTACAACATCATATAGGCATTCAATAAATTGAAAAATAGATCACAAGATGTCTTCACATTTTGAGTGGATAGAGATGCATATGGTGCTGGAGTCTTTTGAGTGTGCTCACTTGTCCTCCTCTCTAGGCTTCTCAAGAGCTCCAACTAATAAAATCACAAGTATAAACATCAATAGCTAATAATCATCAAAATTGAATTATATAATGACATGCAATAGAATATTCACTTACTGCTAACAAATAGTCACTATGTTCATCCACAGGAGGGGCACACTCGTGCTTTGGAACACTACCACAAAACTACAAAACTTTCTACTGCCACAACAACACCATGATCCAATGAGGCGTGAACACTAGGAGGAGTCTTTGATGTAAATAGATGAAAATTAAACAACAAGAGTATTATTTATTTATCAAGAATACCTAAAATTATTTTACAACACCACTAATGAATAAATGATACCTATTTGAAATTAAGTGTCACGATGATTTTCACTGCGAGGTGCCAATGTTGAAGGTCCACCAAAAAACTATTGCACATGCACAGTGAGTTATGCAACAACCATTCATATAATGTTAAACTATTTACATGTAAAATTCTAATCCTTCATTACATATATACCGTGGACTCGATGGTGTCGTATAAAAGGGGTTGGAGGAACACTGCCAGTGCCATGAACACTTTGACCCTAGATTTTAATCATAATCATTCTACTTAATTTAGCTATTATTTCATTTAAAAATTTAATTTGATCAACTAAATTAAATGAACTTGCATAAAATATCTTTGTATCAATTCCAAATGTTGCGTTGATAAAATCATCAATCATGAATGTAATCACCCAAAAATGGTCAACAAAACCATATGCCCCTAATCTCGATCTCTCATCAAGAAAATCCTAATATTGATCACCTTAAAGCCTAACCTAAAGGAAATTCAACATCTTCAATCTAATCTAACCTAAACCCTAGGTCCTATTCAATTATCGCACTTGATTTAATTATTTAATTCCTGAATCCTAAAATATTGGCAATTAAATCTTATGTTATTTATTTAATTAATGTCCTAGTATGTTGATTAAATAAATATATAATTGTCAATTAAATATAAACAAGAATTAAAATTAATAAAATGAGTGAAAATGCATTAAAATCATTTAAATATTCAAAAATGTATTTTTGTGTCATCATTTCAGCTGACTAAACATCAAATTGGAAACAAATCTTTCTTGTCCAATTAACTAAGTCTCTTCTCCTCACTTCAAAAACAATCCAGCTAACTAAGAACTGACTTAGTTAACTCCTCTTTCAAATTTAGAAGTTTCCCGAATGACTGATCAGTCAGTTCAATTAAATGATTCTCTCAACTAATGGTCTTCCTTGCACATGGATTGTGCTTCTTTGAATCAATCTTGTCCGTTCCTCAACATTCAATATCGATCATCGATTCAAGAGAGATTTCCTATAAAAGAAAGCTTCATTTTCATCACAAAGGATCCCTGTAATTTCAAGTAGAATTATTATGTTGTTTTTGTTTCTCATTATCATTAAGAATTTAGTCTTTTTCATAAATTTACATGTGTACACCTGTTCGGATTTGTGGTTCCTTCGCTTTCCAACAACGAGGGTTAGTAGTACCGGTTTGCAATGGGGAAATCAATACAAAAACTACTAATAACGAATACTCAAACATATCAATAAAATATACAAGCAAAGAAAGGAAAACAAATGAATGCAAACTCATTTGCTTGAAGCTTCTATTGTCTCTCTCCACTCCTTCCAAAATGTTGTTTTTGATGCTCAGTATTGGTGTGGGCAACATCTACGACTTGGGAGCTTCGAGAATTTGATAGTTGAAATGTGTGTGTGATCGCAAGATGGCTTGAATGCTAGAACCAAATTGACGGAGTAATGGCTCGCAAGAGCTTGAAATCATGGATGTATGATCGCAAGAAGGCTTGAATGATTGAACCAATTTGACGGAGTAATGGCGCATGAGAGCTTGAAATCCTGGATGTATGATCGCAAGAAGGCTTGAATACTTGAACCAAGTTGACAGGGTAATGGCGCACGAGAGCTTGAAACCCTAGATCCTTCAAATGGTTATGAAGGGTTTATTATATAGAAATTGAGGATGATATGAACAGTTGAGATCAATCCCAAAGATAGGGAGATGAAAGGTTGAGATTAAAGGGAACTGGAGAAGCCATCAGTAAACTCCACCTCTCCAATTGGGAGAGAGGAGATAGAGTTTGGTTGACTGAAGAGATAATTGTGAGTTACCTTTTAGAACTGAAGAGGTGGATGAAGTTACCCATGTGAACTGGAGAGATGGGTGGAGTAACCCATGTGATCTGATTAAGGATTATCTCTTTGAATATAAATGAATATTTAATTCATTTATGTAATTAAAGTTTCCAACATGTGAGATAATTGAATTTTTTTTTTAATTTTAGAATTGCTTTATTGAATGAAATGAAATTAATTTAATTGGAAGAATTTAATTAGTAAGTTTAAATCTTTCAATTTAAACTATATGTAATTGAATTTAATTAGTTAATTAATGGTTATTAATCAATTAAGGTTAATTAATTAAATAAAATTAATTATTTAATTAATTTTGGGAATTTGATTAGTTGATTTGGGGAATAAATTTAGAAGAAAATAGATGATTAATTAATGATGAAAAAACCATTAATTAATAGATGAAATGAATTTAGAAGAAATTGGATGATTAATTAACGATTTAAAAACCATTAATTAATAGATGAAATGAATTTAGAAGAAAATAGATGATTAATTAATGATTAAAAAACCATTAATTAATAGATGAAACGAATTTAGAAGAAAATGGATAATTAATTAACGATTTAAAAACCATTAATTAATAGATGAAATGAATTTAGAAGAAAATAGATGATTAATTAACGATTAAAAAACCATTAATTAATAGATGAAATGAATTTAGAAGAAAATAGATGGTTAATTAAGGATTAAAAAACCATTAATTAATAGATGAAAATTAGTTTTTTTAATGTCAAGTCGCAAGTCTGTCCATTTTAGGGTGTCTACAACATGTTTCAAGTATTTTAATTAATAACATAGGAACATCTCATTTGGGTTTTTAAAATGAACTAACCTAATCATTGGATGAATCTTCTTGTACTTGAATCATCGATTAATAGTCATTTGAAAATCCTTCATTTAGATAGTGTCAAGTCACTGGGTTTGCGATGATCTGAGAGAAAACTCATACTCTTGCCTACTAGAAGGCAATATGTCGCTTTAGATTAATCTCTTGTTTTCGTAGTTCAATTCTATCTTAGATTAAATATGCAATGAACTATTGAAGTGTGTGTTGATAGATTAGAGGTCTACATTTCACACACACATTTCGAAAGCCATCTGTGAGGCTAAAAAACTCATTTTTGACCTCACATTTTGATAAATTTACAAGTCTCAGTTTTTTGTTCAGTACATTCCACTGTCCAGGCTTGTATGAGATTTCTCACAATGTGATACAAGTAGGAATATAAAATTGTATGGTTTGCAGTATATTCTCATATTACAACTCAGGGATAGTCATACAAGTATATGTTGTTCTAGTTTCTAATAGAAAGCTTTTCTTTTAAGATTTGATGACATATAATCACTTGGTATTTTCTATTTTATGACCTCCACAACCTAACATCTTTTCTGCAGGTCAATTGATGAAGAATTCTCTTTTGAAACACTTTTGTAGGACTATTGATGAAGAATCAAACATCAAACTATTGACAATATCTTGCTAGTTGCCTAACCAGGAATCAACTTAATTTTATGTTTTTTTATTAAGATAGGAAACTCAAATGCAAGACATTAATTAAAGAACAATATTTTTGGCATGTTTGAAATAGAAATGGTATTAGTAGATTATGCTCTCGCCCTTTTCGGGATGATAAAAAATCTAGAGGCATGGTTGTCATTTGTTTGTGGTATGATTACCTTGTAGAGGGCTTGTCACAATGAGAAAAAGCAATCACCCTATGAGAACGACCCAAGTGAGTACATGATACAGCCAAGCCACTCTAAATCACTATAAATAAATCGCCTCCTTGAGATTAAAGTATCAGAAGATGAGGACATTTGAGCCTATACTCAGCTCTCACCTAACACATAATAGGGCCCCAGGGTCTCAATCACTTTTACGTGACTACTCGTGTGAAGGTTCTTTGTAGGGATATACGCCTTAATTGTTCTTGTGCGGACACAAAGGATGTATTTGAATGGAGTCCCTTACTAAGAGCCCTAGAATAGTAACCTACCTGGTTCACCCCAAAAAGTGGAATAATCCAAGCGCAAGGGAGATAGTAACTCTCCAAAGACACTCACCATATCGTTCCCCCATTAGCATTTAGAGTCAAATAATATGACATCAGGAGACCCATTGTATGGCTGGTTTTGACCGTATTCTGATTAGCTCTTGGGTGTATGCCTAGGTTTGTGAGTGAGGATTTTTCTACTCAGCCAATCTCCTTAGATCTGGATTTTGCTTGTTGTGCTTGGGTTACTTTGTTTCACTATGTGTTAAATGTACTTGAAAAACTTGAAACATCAAAATAAAAAACTGATAACTGCAAACAGAGAGTGAAAATTAACTTTTTTGTACCACCCTGTATCCTGACTTGTACGAGTCAGGCCTGAATTTGTTTACTCATATTTCCCAGTGAGAGTACTCGTATGAGCGTGTGAGAATACTCATACACAAATTTACATTTCCTACCTATTTTGACCTATTGTTGACTTTCGTATGCATTCCAGTATAAGACATCTAGTTCCTCGTATCCTTTATAGGGAACACTAGTACGATTCTGCACTCACTCGTACTGCATTTTGAAAAACCTATCCAGATACCATTTTGACCCATTTTTACTGATCATAGACCTCTGATTAGGCTCAGTGTTTTCCTTTGCAGTTCTGATTCCAAAATATTGAGTTTGTCCTAGTTATTATTGTTAGTCATAATCCATTGGTAGTCTGACTTCTGCTGTCGTGAATCCTGGTTTGTTGGTCTAGTTCTTTGATCATTCTATCACCATCTGTTCGATTTTATTTGTCTGTGTTGTCCTTATTTTGGGTAGTGAGTGCAGGTTTGTTAAACTTGAATCAGATCAGATTCAGTTGCATCTCCTTCTTAGTTGGACATTTCTTATTGTTACCTTTATCAGTATTAGACTTAGTCAGCACGTCAGTGTTACTTTAGCACTTGTTGGGAAAATGAGTTGATTCATGCCTATACAAACTAGAGGCCCTTTTAAGAAATTTCAAGAGGAAGCAAGACAACATCTTTTGTTTGGAGAAAAACCTCTTTTTGTAGAACAACTAGAAAGTTCAAGAAAATCATCTGATCCTATTCACAAGAACAATTCCCACATCTTACCTTCTCTCCAATCTTCTAAGCAAGCACATCAAGAAAATCTTACAATGGCTGAAAATCTTAACAATGAGAAAGAAGAGATTCTTATTGCAACCCTATCAAAACAAGTTCAATCTTTGAAATCTAAAATTCAGGACTTTAAGGGAGAAAAGGATACATCATCCAACAAGTCCTCATTAAGATCAATCTTTCCTTTTCTCTATGATCATGAACCATCCATACTTCCCTTTTCTTCAAACAAAGAGGAATCTAAGCATAAAAAACCCATCTTTGATCAAGAACAATTTCATGACCATCCTATCTTTTATCAAGAGAATGAAGAGGAAGTTACAATAGATTCTATTGAGAGTCTTGTCTATCAATCATATGACAACAACAAATCAGATAATAATGATCTTGAATCTTATATCTCTTTGGTGAACATAAGTGCATCTAAATTTTTATTGGATAGAACATTTATTCCTTTGGGATAATCTTATTGTGTGCATAAATATTGTCACACTTCTATGAATCATTCCATTCAAGGTTTCTCATGTAGATTAGAATCATGTTTATTTCCATAAATTAATCTTGCATTTGTATTTCCTTTCATAGATTTAGCCATGCATTGTTATCATTTAGATTAGTTTTCCTTTTATGCATTGCAATCATATAGA
>MU226744.1:103398-119622 GCA_018584345.1 Thuja plicata | reverse complement strand
ACCTTAGGAAATATTGAAATAATTGAATAATTGAATTAATTACAATTTGATCAAGGAAATTGATTTGAATTGAAAATGTTCCAAAGCATTGATTCAAGAAATTTGATAAAATGATAAAATAATAAATAGAGCCAAAGTCTAGGCGACCATTTTAGGGTGCATACAATTCCCTAATATTTCTTTCTAAGTTTTTTAATAAATTTTAGTTTAACCCAATGTTTAGAAATTTTCCAAAGTGGACAGTATACCATATTCCAATGTTGTTTAAAAGAGGTATTTGTCTACCCCAAAATATTGGAGACCTTTCTAAAATATTGGAGACCTTTCTGTCTTTCAATGGTGTGCCACCTTCAATCTTTCTATGAAAATGCTCCTAATATTGCCACTGGCAATTTCATTCTGGTATTCCGTGCTTCAATTACAATTGTAGAATGCGATTGACATCCCTTAATCATCTCAATCTCACGGCATTATGTAGAGAGGGCCAGCTGAAGGAGGCGCTGCACATTCTGCTTACTACACACAATCCACCCGAAGACTCCTCTACGTATCTTCAATTATTGCAGACCTGCATTCTCAAGAACACCCTTTCAAAGGGGAAAAATGTCCACTCTTTCCTGTCACACAGACGATTTGCATTTGCTACAGGCACAACTTTTCAGAATAACCTTGTTAACATGTATGTCAAGTGTGGAAGTTTGGCAGATGCCAGGAAAGTCTTTGACGACATGAAAAAACGAGACAGGGTTTCATGGAATACGGTGATTGCAGCATACCAAAGGCACGGGTATCCTTACGAGGCAGTCGCACTATTTCACCAAATGCAACGAACAGGTTTCCAACCCGATCAGTTTACATTTGCCAGCGTACTCCCAGCGTGTGCTAAAATGGGAGCTTTAGATCAGGGTATGGATATCCATCAAAGCATAAAGGAATTAGGAATTTCGTCAGATGTTGTAGTTGCAACTGCTCTGGTAGACATGTATGCAAAATGTGGAAGCATAAACCAGGCCCGCGAATTGTTTGACAGCATTCCTGAAAAAGATCTGTTCTCATGGAACGCAATGATTGTAGGATATGCACAAAATGGGTTTGTTGAAAAGGCTTTGCAAACTTTCCAGCAAATGCAATTGACAGGTGTAAAGCTAAATTCCATAACCTTTGCCAGCATCCTCCCTACCTGTGCTAAAATAGGTGCTTTGGAACAGGGTATGGATATCCATCAAAGAATAACAGAAGGTGGGTATTTGTCTGATATAGTAGTTGCAAATGCACTGGTAGACATGTATGCAAAGTGCGGAAGCATAGACAAGGCACAGGAACTGTTCGACAAAATGCCTCAAAGAAATGTCATCTCATGGAATGCCATGATTGCAGGGTATGCACAAAATGGATTTACTGAAAAGGCTTTAGAGACTTTCAAGCAAATGCAATGCGCAGGTGTAAAGCCAAATTCTACAACCTTTGCTAGCATACTTTCTGCCTGTGCCAGAATGGGAGCTTTGGAACAGGGTATGGACATTCATCAGAGCATAACTGACGGGCATGTTTTGTCAGATGTTGTCATTGCAACAGCTCTGGTAGACATGTATGCAAAATGTGGACACATAGAGAAGGCGCGTGAACTGTTTGACAAAATGATTCAAAGAGACACTGTCTCATGGAATGCCATGATTGTCGGATATGCACAAAATGGGTTTGCTGAAAAAGCCCTTGAAAGTTTTAACCAAATGGAACTGTCAGGTTTAAAGCCAAACTCGACAACGTTTTCCAGTATCCTCCCAGTCTGTGCGAAAATGGGAGCTTTGGAACAGGGTATTTATCTCCATCAAAGCATAACTGAAGGGGGATTCTTGAAAGATGTCGTAGTTGCAAGTGCACTGGTAGATATGTATGCAAAATGTGGAAGCATAGACAAGGCATCTGAATTGTTTGACAAAATACCCCAAAGAAACGTGGTCTCATGGAATGCTATGATTTTAGGATATGCTCAAAATGGACTTGTCGAAAAGGCTTTAGAAACTTTTAAGCAAATGCAATTGGCAGGTGTAAAGCCAGACTCAACAACCTTTGCCAGCATCCTCCCAGCCTGTGCCAAAATGGGAGCTTTAGAACAGGGTATGGACATCCATCTATGCATAGAGGAAGGAGGTTTTTTGTCAGATATTGTAGTTGTAAATGCCCTGATAGACATGTATGCAAAATGTGGAAGCATAGAGAAGGCACGAGATCTGTTTGATAAAATGCGTCAAAGAAATGTAGTTTCATGGAATGCCATGATTGCAGGATATGCACAAAATGGATTATGCAAGGATGCTCTCAAAATCTTTGAATTAATGAGGCACACTGGAACATATCCTGATATTATAAGCTTTGCTTGCATTCTATTTGCATGCAGTCATGCGGGTTTAGTAGATGAAGGCTGTAAATGCTTCAATCACATGGGTAACCTTTATTACATACCTACAGTTGATCATTACGTGTGCATGGTTGACCTTCTTGCCCGTGCTGGCTATCTTGAGGAAACCCTAAACTTTATCATTAAGATGCCGGTTAAACCTGTGGTGGTTGTGTGGATGTGTTTTCTTAGTGCCTGTAGATCACATTTGAATATAGGCTTGGGAGTATTTACAGCGACACTGCTTTTTGATCTGGATCTTAAAAATGCTGCGCCTTATGTTCTTCTCTCAAACATCTTTGCAGAAGTTGGCTGGAGGAGTGAAGTTGAAATGGTAAGGAGATTGATGAAAGATAGGGGAATAAAAAAGATCCCTGGATGTAGTTGGATTGAAGGCCATCAAATGGTACATACTTTTTGTGCGGGAGACAGATCACACCCACAGACACAGGAGATCTACGCAAAGTTAGACAAATTGGCTTGCCTGATGAAGGCAGCAGTGTATTTTCCAGATTCAAGACATTCACTTAATGATGTGGAAGAGGAGGAAAAAGAAATATTTCTCTGTCATCATAGTGAAAAGTTGGCAATTGCATTTGGTTTGTTAAACACACCTTGTGGAACAACTATTAGAGTTGTTAAGAACCTTAGAGTATGTGCTGAGTGCCACACTGCATCAAAATTTATCTCCGAGATTGTTGGAAGAGAAATTGTTGTGAGAGATGCAAACCGTTTCCACCATTTTAAACAGGGACAGTGTTCTTGTGGAGATTATTGGTGATGCTAAATGTAGCAATCTGAATAATAGGCTTCCACTATAACAATGTGCACCATGCAAGATCTGCAGTAATAATGAAGGGACTTCGATTTATTTAATGAAGGGACTTCGATTTATTTTCAGTTTCTAGAAAGTTTTTTTTTGTTTGGGTATTTGGCAATCTTGACCATACTGTTGCCTTTGTAAAATTAGTTGCATAGCGAAATGCGTATCACTGTTTCTGTACACTTTTGGGTTATCTGAAATATATTTTATGGTAACATAGATTTTTAATTGCAATGTTTCAGGATCCCTGCATATGCATGAAATGAAAAGCTGGAGGAGAGATATAAAATGGGAAAAAGCAAAAGGTGAGAGCACTTAAAATAAATGGGAAGATGCTTGATTAGCAAGAATTGGGAGAGGGGGGCTCATAATTTTTGCAAGGAGATCAGTGGTGCTAATGTAATATGCCCTCTAGTACCATATGCGTGAAGGGGAGACCGGACTTGATGACCTTGTGCCTACCACATGAAAGTTGAGTCAGACCCAGCCCGAGGAGGGCTCACAATTAACTCTTACCATTTTGTACAATTCTTTTGTTTGAATTAGTTGAATTATTTTCTTCTTATATCAAGTTGACTATTTGAAATTAAATTAAATATTCTAGCTTAGATATGTAATTTTATATCCCTGTATGAGATTTTGTCTCACTTGTGCTGAGATATTTCTAATATTGTTTCTCATCCCTTTGCTTGGTGAGATAACTATTAGATCTGTGAATTCACAAATATTTCAGTTTAACTTGATTTAATTTCCGTCTATTTCGATTTAATTAGAAATAAACTATTATTATTTGTATATTTGAAGAAGTCAAAAGATTGCAATTTTATTATGTTTTTGATTAAGTTCAGTAGCCTAGCAAAGGTGCTGACTCTTACACAATCACAACCAAAAGGCGTTAAGAAATCAACATCACATTAACAAAGGCACTGGCAATAACAACTGAAGGATTTACAACATGGTCAATAGTAGACCATTAACAACACACTAGTAGCATAGCTAGTAACCCACATCAAGAGTGGGGAGCCAACTCACTCACAACAGTGGGAGGAGAAGGAGAGATTGAAGAGTGATTCTTCCTTTGCTGGCGGACAACAGTCCAAGCAATACTGTCAGTAGGGTCTCCACTACGTGCTAGTGAAATTCTAATTGTGGGATAGTCAACATCAGAAGTAGAGTGTTGGTAACACTATACATCGATCAGCGAAGGCTAGAGCAGATCAAGAGTAGCAGTCAAAGAAGGGTCCATGTAGCCAGAGGGGACCGCACCAGCAATGAGAGGTGGATTCAGGTCCACTGGATTAGAGGAGATCAATTCAGTAGGAGCATCACCCTAGGTATGTCCTCATCGGCCTGTGAAGAGTCCTTAGAGGTTGAATCAGAGGGAGAATTAGAGGCTCAAACAATCAAAGGATCATCATTTTCATCCTCCCACCAAGTAGGAACACCTTGACGACGTGAAAGAGAATAGTCTATAGCCATAAGACCAGTAGAGAAGCATCACTGACATAAAAAGGGGAGACCCTCATAATCTAGCGATTGAGTCCAAGGCCTCTCCCCAACCATGAGCACCACATCCTTCCACCAAGTAGCAACACCTTTACAATGCAAAAGAGAACAGTTTGTAGCCATATGACCAGTAGAGAAGCATCACCGACATCGAAAGGGGAGGCCCTCATAATCTAGTGATTGAGTCCAAGGCCTCTCCCCAACCTTTGAGTACAATTTTGTTATGTTGTAATCAACTAATGTGCATGATACTTTAAAAACTTGTATAATAAGATTTGTAAATTGATGTTAGAGAGAATATAATAACGTTTGTATATGTAAAAATAATATCGAAATTTATATTTATTATAATCACAATCATGATATTACAAAATTTTGCATGATTGGATTCATAAATTGATACTAATGAGATGAGGGCTTGAAGGGGGTTGTAAGCGAGCTAAATAAGGGGATTTCAAAGTATTTGTAGTGACAAGAAGGTAAAAGCAAGAGGAACTCAAAGGGCTAAAAGAATTTTAGAGAAATAAAATGATAGAGATAATAAAATTAAAAAGAATATTACAACTATATTCATAATATGGTCAAATTGACTACTTTATTTACATATGAAAAATCTAACAAATGATAGTAAAGGTTGAATTCATTTTAATAAGATAGGAATTGAACAATTATTAGTTGTGTACATAACAAATGCTAATGAAGAGTAAATTCCATATGTTACATCCAAGGCTTTTTTACAATCCTAAATCACAACTACATTGAAAATCTTAAATTGGTAGTTGTTTCATGCCAAAATTTATAATAGATGAGCCAATTTATGATGCTCAAAGACTTATGATTCATGTGATGAATACTTTTGTTCTCTTCATGATGATGGAACACAAAGTATGATTTTTGAAATGTCATTGAAAAACTACTACATAGTTTCATCTAGAAGCATTATTCTATGTAAATTTTTGTTTGGGTAATTTAAAAAAGATGGAATGTTAACATAAGCATACATGTTTGTATACAATATGAAAACATAGTTTTTGGAACGAACCTAGAATTATGAACTTTAATTCATTTCATGCAAAATGCATTAACAAACTTTATGGTTAAAGGAATCATACATTTTAAAGCTATTACAAGCATTTATAATGCATACATGCTTGTTTAAAAATGAAGGGAGAAAAAGATAGTTTTTGGAAAGAATCTTTGTTGAACTTCAATTCTTCATTTCATGCAAATACATTTGATAATTTTATGTTTACAATACATGCATTTCTAAGTTTTCAGAAATATTTGTAATGCATACATGTTTGCATACAATAAAGGAAGGAAAGATAGCATTTTTTTTGAAAGAATTCAAAGTATAGCTTTTTTGAAAGAATTTAATGTGATGAACTTTAATTCTTCGTTGTATGCAAATGCATTTGATAACTTTATGGTCATAACGAAGTATACATTTCTAAATCGTTGTAAGTTTTTCTAATGAGTGTATCCAATGTTTGCAATGAATTAAGTGAATTTGTTATGAAGTGCCTTATATTTTATAAAATATAAGCAACTTTATAACTAGTGCCAAGTGTTATACTTGAAGTCTCAAGGTACATTTAAAATAATAAATGAATATTTTTGTGTATGCATTTTAATAATATGAAACATTTGAATGAAAGCAACTCTATTGCAATTAATAACAAAAATTGATTATAAATTAACCTAATAGAACGTACTAGTAAACGGAAATTTGGTAGTGATTCTTTAATGCATGGAATATATGTGCCATCATCAACAAATTTTCTTGCTAAAAAAATCAACAAAAGACTAGGCTATAAGATAGGTCAATAATTTAGGTTATAAAAATGCTAACATCACAAATATGTGAACATATCTTCCAAGCACTCACATCGTAAATCAAAGAATGTTTGAGCCACATTAACATCACAAAAGCACAATTAGAATTGACTTAAGAAGTTCAAAATGGGAGATTGGGGATTGCATCTTTTTTCTTGGAATTTAAGAGTATATGAAGATTGATCCCATCCAATGTCATGCGTGTCTATTTCCTCTAGTTTAATCTCCCCATGCTCAATCTAAGTGGCTTGATATTAAGCTTTACCAATGAATAAGGGATTTGGTATGATGATTCTCCTTAGGTACCACACCACTTTGTTCGTTAGAACATGAAAGCCATTTGTAGAGAAAACATCCTAAATGATTACTATGGGCACTAGATCTATTGTACTTATACCTATTGTGATACATTTTTCATGAAGAAGAGCATGATTACTGTAGACACCTAAATTTGGTCAGTTGTTCTAAACAACCAAATCTGCATTCAAATCACATCAAAATGCTTTAAATCAATCATAAGGCAATTTCATCAAATCAAATGGACTAATTTAATCAAAAGGGACTAAATTACATCAAATCAGAGGATCAATTAATAAATATATCGATTAATTAAATATAAGCCTAAAAGGGATAAATCTAAGGTATATAATTGATTTAATCAATTAATTGTATAGTTTTAAATCAAAAATCAAAATCAACCTATTCCTTACATGGCTAATTTAATTAAATAAATCCTTATTTCTTTCAACAAAGGGGGCAAGAATTCGAACAACCAATGAGAATCAAGGATTGAAAGCACATGGATCACTCCAAACTTTGCAACCTTGATCACTCATTTTGGTCTTTTAAATCCTCATCACTCAATTTGTCTCTTTGTCCCAACCTTTGAGACCACCATTTAAATGGTCTCCCCATTTGAAACCATTTGAAAGCCTTCAACTCAACCAAGCCTAAATCATGATCAACTTAACTCTACCCCCTACCCTTGGGAAATCCTATAAATACTATGCATTTTGAGAGCATTATCAATCCTAGACATTCATGAGCAATTGCATCCTTATTATAGAGAATTTTATCAAGATCATAAGCATTTGAGAACATAGTTGAGCAATTTAGATCATAATAGAATGAATTGCATTGGCAATTTGAGAGTTGTGAGCTAGATTAGGTATCATCTTATAGAAATTCTCATTCTAGGACTGTCACTTTTGGAGATTAAGGCTGAGAGCTCCAATATCATGCTTAGATAGAGATCCATGGAATGTTAAATGCTTTATTTGTCAATTATTAGATTAAATTGTATTATTGTTTCCATAGAAGTGATAGATTGCACCTTTATTTAATGAAGGTATAGTTTCTATATACACAAATGGTGACCACCGTGGGGCTTTAGGCCTCTAATCTCCGTTTTTCATCTATTTTGCATGTTTTTGCGTGTTTCTTGTTTCTTTTACAGGTTTCAGGTGAAGTCTCACGCACAAGATAAATAGTCACACCTACAAACAACAAAGCCACACGTACATGTCATTCATTCTGCGCGTACAGCAGCAAAGGCTTGCCTATGAGATAAATAGTCACAACTGCAAAGAGTGAAATCACGCCTAAAATCTTTCTTCTCTCGTGTGCAATATGTCTTACCTCGTATTTGCTATAGCTTTGTTGCGCATTTAAATTTTATCGCATGCTTAGTAGTGCTTAAAGTTGTGCTTAACAGCTTGGAAACTAACACTTACACTGCTTTAAAGTTACGCTTAGACCGCAGTAAAGCTACGCGTGTAAGCTGTTAAATCATGTGTACAGTGATATGTGTTTTTCAACTTGCAGAATATTAAATTCTGATTTTTGACAGTCTATATTTTCTGTTCCTGCAGATGAACAGGCATCCCAAAGTCCAAAAATCAGAGAAACACATCTGCAAGGAAAGCAAGGAGGTAAGAATTTCCAATAAACATGCAAAAGAAATTCATAATCTAGCTATTTTAGATAATTTGGAAAAAGAAGAGGCATTGTATAATCATTTTGTTAAAATTGTCCAAGCATACAAGATTAAATTTACCTCATTGAATTAGCAACCAATTTGATTAAGATCTTGAATTTTTTTGCAAAATTCAGGGAAGATCTTTAAATTTGTTGTCATTTCAATTCTTTTTGGTTTCCCTTCACTTTGTTGGTTTTGTTGATTAACTTGTTGGAGGAGAAGGACAGGGAACGATCGCCACTAGGTGAGTAAAGCAAAAAGCAAGAAAAACCTCAAAAATGTGCCTAGCCTTTGCTAGCTACAAGGACAAGGTATTTTCTAAACAAGCTTACATTTTCTTAACTTGTGGCATTTCAAAGTTCAAAATCTAGCTTAATAGGGCAAGCCTTTATTGTTCATCCAAGGAAAACATTAGGTATTTGCTCTCAACTTTTCAAAGTTGATTAAAAATCCAAAAGTGTTGGAATTGGGTGATAGAAAGAAAGGTGGAAATTCAACCAAACACTTCATTTTCTAAAAAACTCCTTCTTAAGAGGTTCAAAGTTTATAAATTTGTGTTTGAAGTGTTTGGAATTGGAAAGAGTAGTAGGGATATGCTATTCACTCTTTGAGTGAATCAAACTCCCCAACCTACTTAATTCAATTCATTAATGCTTTATATGAACATGCTAGAACTTTAGAGGGCCTGCCTCCCGAGAATAGCCTTACGAGGACGGTGAGAGGGAACGACCCAAGTGGGAGACAATCACTTTAGCCGTGATATACATCCAACCCACTATAATATAAACGTGTTCATCCTCAAAAGGATCAAATGACAAATAGGTGTTAAGGATCTTCACCTCCTCTAGTAAGCCTTCAGGATTGCGCAAAATCATTTTTTTATGCGTGTGGGAGGCCCTTGCAAAAGGGTATAAGAGACTTTACACTTGTTTGAACGGATTAAATCTACAAACCTGTTAAAATTAGCAAGACTACCTTATTAGAGCCATGTTTAAAAGACAAAATTGACCTTAGGTAGCTTACTCGGAAGAGATTCTTGTTTTGGCCCGTTACAATGTCCGAGAACATACACTTTGTGTTGTTTTAAGAGTAGAAACAATTATTTGTTGTGTGTGCGTTGTGATTGTTTCTTAATTTTCAAACAAGAACATCTTGAAATCTGATCACAAGAACCTTAAATTTTTTTAAAAAAATCATCAAAAAAGTGGCAGATTCATTTTCTTGGTGAAGTTACACGTACCAACATTATACTCACACGTGTCAATATTTGTGTTGCGCATCCACAAACTAAAGTCGCATGTACCAAGGTTAAAGTTGCTCGTAGTAACTCATCAAGTTGCACATATAGAAGTAATGTTGCGCGTGCTAACAACCAAACGTCGCGTACACTATCATGAAGTTGAGCGTAAGTGCTTTCCAGTACACGCGTACACAGTAGTGAAGTCTTGCATATATACAGGCGAAGTTGCGCGTACAGACTGAGAAACTAAAACAGGGGGCATTTCCTGAGGGTTTGAGAAAAAATCAATTTCATATCTAGATACCCATTTGGATTTTCTACCTATTCATCATTTTACTTTGATCAGAATCCCTCATTGTTGGACAATTCAAAAATCACTTAGGGATTGATCAACAAGTGATAAAAGCCAAGATTTAGTGATTTATGCTCATGCCGACTTTCACCCGATCTCACTACATCAAGTCTACCTTGCAGTCAGACGGAACATACCTAAGGCAAGAACTTCCTTTTCCTAGTGATACCTCTACTTCTTCACAACAAACTAACCAACCAACGAAAGAGGTAGAACCAAACATGGCTTTCCCATTTGGAAATATGGAGCCCGACCTCATTAACCTCACAAAGAAGGATAACACTAACAATAATGGAAATGGTGAGGTAAACGATAATGGGGCTAATAGAATAGGAGTTGACCCTAACAACCCAGGGGTAGACAATAATAATGGAGGAAATATTGACCCTAATGACGAAGAGGCTACCGAAGAGAAAGTTAATGAAGCGGTACAAAGCCCGTTCTTCATGAAACTCATGGAGAAAGTATTGGAAAGAGATAGGGAAAACTAATTCCTAGACCTAGCATAAGCAGGGACTAAACTCCCTCATAACTATGATGTTGATAAGTTAAAGAAAAAAGAAGATGAAACCAACCCTATTGACACCATGAACAAACAGTTTAAGTTATTCCAAATGCAGTTGGATACTATGAAGCAAATGGGGGCTCCTAAACCCTTCTCAATCAAAGTATTGTGTCCATTCCCATTTGACAAGACATTAATTATGGTTCCATTCCCTAGCAATGTTGTTTTTCCTAAGTATGATAAATACGAAGGAGCATCCGATCCTCAAGATCATTTAAGGGAGTTTTGTGCATTGATCTTGGAGTTCATGCATGATACAACATATTTAATGAGATTATTCCCAAGAAGCCTAGGAGGCATGAAGATGGAGTGGTTTTCCATGTTACCCTCTAACATTCTCACTTTTGAGGAATTGTCTTCTAAGTTTGTGACATACTACTCATATAATATCAAACATGAGGTCACGATGATTAATTTATGTAATACCAAACAACGTGAGGGAGAAGGATTCTTGCTTTTCCTACAAATATGGAGAGTGGTATTTTCTAGATACCCTTGAAGCGTGCCCAAAAAGGAAAAGATTGATATCTTTGTCAATAGCTTCAACAACGAAATGAATTATCAATTGAGGTTACAATGCCCTAGGTCTTTCCAAGACTTGGTCGAAAATGGAGTTACTATGGAGGAAGTATTAGTCAAAAATAGGGCTCCTCATAACAACAACTGATTTTGGATGAAGAATAATAACAAAGGTGTGGTTAATGATGGAGTTGTGGAAGCAAAAAATTTGAAGGCCACTCCATTTAATCTCACAAGAGGATCCAATCAAGCTAATAATGTGAGTCAAGCACCCAAAGTTCCTTTCAACAATAACACCAATAACAACTTTGGGAACAATCAAGAGGCTAAAAAGCCTAAACCCTTCTTTGCTCCATCACCTAGAAGGAAGTTCACAATCTTGGGTGAACCGCTTGAAAATGCATTAATAATCCTCATTGCGAATAAGATTATTGACTTTCCTAGGGCTCAACCCTACAAACCACAAGTGAAGCCTTCTTGGTAGAGTGAGTCAAATCATTGTGAATATCATAGAAATTGAGGACGTAAGACAAATGATTGCATGTGCTTGAAACATGTGGTACAAGACCTTATTGATAATGGTGTTATTAAAGTGGAAGGACCTCAAAACAATGAAGATCACATGGCATTCAAAACCCCTTTCTTCAAGCATGAGAAAGGTGTATCTTCAAATGCTAACAATAAAGGTAACAATGGAAACAACTCAAGAGCTAATAATAATGTTAACTTTACCCACAGTTATGAAAATACTATTAATTCCCTATCCGGACATGATAGTACTATCAATGTTGTGGTAATAAAGGAACAACCTAACAAAGCGACCTCTAATGTTGGTACTAGGGGGAAAGCAGCAAGAATTACCTTACAAGGAAGTACCCCTAGAAATTTTGGTCCTACACAATCAACTAATTTGGCTAAACAAGCACCTTCTTCAATGAGGCCTTATAGTCTAGTGGATCAACTACAAAAGGCTCCAGCTCAAACTTCCATTTTGGAGCTATTGAAACTTTCTCCCAATCACAAAGAAATCTTAGAGAAAGCTCTAGTGGAAACTACCGTTCTTGAAAATTTGGAAGAAGAAAGGTTTTCAAACATGGTGGGTCATCTCATAGCACCTCATTGCTTATCATTTTCAGAGCAAGATGACATGTCCATAAACCATCCTCAGAATCCCCTTTTGCATATATAGATTTTGATTCAAAAACATCGTGTTAAGAGAGTCCTCATTGATGGAGGAACCGGTCTAAACATTTATACCTTGAACCTAGTCAAAGATTTAGGGTTAACTGAGTCATCTATTGATCCCAAGAAACAAATTACTATAAAAGCTTATGATGAGGAGGAAAGATCTTATAAAGGAATGGTGATTTTTCCCATTCAAGTTGGTCCTATCAAGAAAGATACCATTTGTCAAGTCCTTGACATGAAATTAACTTATAATATTTTATTGGGAAGGCCTGGATTCATGAGATGCAAGCGGTGCCTTCGACCTATCATCAATGTATCAAATTTTCGTACATGGGTGAAGAAATAACTATTGGGGGAGATTCAAATCCCTTTCAATATTGCAATATGGTGAAACCTCCTCATGAGTTATTTATTCCACATAAAAGGGAAGGATTCATTCCTAGTGTCATCATTGAAGAAACCAAAGAGGAAGGTCCTAATTCGACATTAAATGCTACATCTACTTTAATTCCTAATGAAACTAACTTACGTACATCAACTAAGGGAAAAGAGAAAGTTAGTAATGAGGCTCAAAGTTCTAATGAAAATTCAGTCAAAGTTTCTACACGAAAGGAATAAATTTTGAGACCTTCTAAGGATGAAAGAGAACAAACTAAAAAGGACAACTATCAAAAGATGAGTGAGATGATGCATAAATTTGAAAAACAATACAAAATCAATTCAAAAGGAGTGGGGGATTATTTTGTTTCCCTATTTGATTTACCTACATCCCCAAAGACACATGGGAAACCTTCAAATTCTCATCCATCTCAAAAATACAACTCTCATTTTATAAGAGAGAGTGACCAATCAGCCATGGAAAAGAAAGATAATGAAGTTTTACAATGACTTTATAAAGACGAGGATACTTCAAATAATCCCCTTGAAAGAGTGCAACATGTTACCATCCAAACTGATCAATATGGAAAGGGATTTGAAATAATGCAAAAGATGGGGTACAAGGGAAGAGGACCCTTAGGAATCATAAATAAAGGCTTTCTAGAACCTATCCAGCCTCTTTGGAGGTCAAAGTATGATAAATCGGGAATAGGGTGTCAAGAGAAAGAAGTTGGTTCAAGCTCTAGGCATGATTCTTATGAGAATGTACATATGTTAGAATCTGAGAGCGAAGATGACTCTGGAAAATATGAATGGGATCCCCTATCCAAATATTCTTGTCACGAAAAAGAGGTAGATTTCATTCATACCTATGCTACTATACCTAATGTAAAAAATCAAGCCAATGAGGATCAAGGGTTGAGTTCTACACATGTGCCAATTGTTTCTCAAGATTCAAATGTAGGACAAGCATCTAGTGACAACCAATGGATAGGTGAACTTTGGGTACCTTCGTGGGGGGTGATTCAAATGTTAGATTTAATCCACACATATTTTTTCCCATTGAAATCCATGAGGATTCTAGTGCAGATAATTTCAATCTGACTTCTATGGAACACCTCGAACAAGCACATGTTATTGACTTGAGCAATACAATGTATGAACCTTCAAACAAAGTGATGTCCTTAAACCCTTCAAACAAAAACTTACCTAATGATTCCTTAGCCCTTATTCATCCTGAGCTTATTGATTGGGACTTAACTGAACCTAATGACCTACTCTATTTTCCCAATGAAAATGCTATGGCCTAATACCTTAATGCGGTTGAGCCATCTTCCACCAATGAATTCAATCCAAACATGATGATGGAGGCAAGGGTCCAATCTCTTAATCCACAAGATAAAAGAAAAAAAAAAGTAAAAAAAAAATGAAAAGATCTAGTGGTGAAAACCACCATGTGGCAGTACTAGACCCCAAAAAAGTAAAAATAATGGTTGTTTCCTGTTGGTACTCCTAAATTTGGAACAAATTTGGAGTGACCATGTTAAATTTTTCAGTTGAGCAAAGTAAGTACCCTTGAAAATTTTGTGTGAGAAGGCTCAATTCGAGTGATTGAAAAAGATGCCCGGATGATTTTCATGATATACAAATTGGGGGGAGGCTTTAATGCCTTCCATTTGACATATGCAGTGGGTCCTAGCTCTTGAATTTTAGTTCTGACATGTTTATGGACTAGTCATTTTGAGGGGGTCACCTAATTCTGTATTTTGCTAAATTGTCATTTTGTTGTTCGGGGCCTACATTGCTTCTGAGTATCTTACACCCTGTTGAGTTTCATAAGCCATCACTTTGGGAATGTGTTCCATGCATATCAGAGAGATTATGTTTCAGATCTCAGATCATTTTGAATCCGTTTGTTAAGTTTTCATACTTCCCAAAGTTGGTTGTTCATGAACTGTTTGCATTTTTGTTCTGCCTAGAAATCTGAATAGCATAGTTTGACATGTTATAACTTTTGACCAGTTCACCCAATCGAGAAAATTCCTTTTGTACTATGTTCCAGTGGTCACACACTCCAATATTGCCAGTCTGCAGATCTTTATGAAATCAGATGACAAGTTTTTTAGAACCATTCCATTGGTGAATAATTCTGATTTCCTGTGTATTCAAGTACAGAATTGCTAAGTGACCCACTTTGAGGTCTTGAAAGTCTGTACCCGGGTAAAAATTTTGGATAATTGAGTTTTCCCTCATATTCCAAACATAGGAGTGCACCTATTTGAGGATTTATAGACTCCTACCAATCCATTTATCCACTTTTCCAGAGCCTTTCCATTTCCAATTTATTAAAGTTTCACTGAAGTGCAAAATCCAGATTTAAATGGCATACTTTGTGGTTTCCCCATTTTCACCCAGTTCGAGGTAAGACATAATTGAATATGGATTTGCATTATAGGCCTAGGAATGAACTCCTTTGAAGATTCCCATACTTTGACCAATCCGGTAGATCACTTTTCTTTGCCGATTCCAAACCTAATTTCTACATATCTGTTGTGCTTTGGTTCAGAAAGTGTTAAGGTGCTATCTTTGCAGATTGGTATCAGTTCAGTGGTTTGTTTTCAGAGGAAGACAATTGAGGATTCATGTTCAACATGTGGCATTCAATCAGGCTCCAGAGGTTGAGTTTTTGAAAGTTGTTTTTGATGACCCTATGAATTCATTTTTCAGAGGCAGTTTATTCAGTTTGTAGTGCGGAAAAGTGTTAAGTGTCAGAGTGGCCATTTTGCATAAGTAACATCTTTCTATCTGAAAGATATTTTCAGGGTCCGATTGTGGGAACATCCTCATTGCATATGAATGTACTATGTGACCTAATGGTGAACTTTCAGAGCTTGTTTCAATGTTTTTGCAAGGGTCAATCTGAAAGGGATTTATACTATTTCCGCATTTGTACCCACGAGTTTTCTGGAAGGCTAAGTTTTCATTGCTATATCTTGTGTCGAAAAATGAATCTGAAGGAGCCCTTTCACATGCATAGTCATTATACATCAATGAATCATTTTGCCGAGTGCCGGGGTCAAATTACTTGTTTCAGTGAATTTTTTAGACCAGTCCCGGGTGCCAGTTACCATTCAAGGGTTTAGTTTGCAGAATTGTACTGATCAGTTTGAAATGTTCGTCAAATCAGTAATTTCTGATCCACATTTCTTAGTCAATCAAATTTTGGTAATAAAAGTTGTAGAAATGTGGATCTCAGAACATGTTTCAAAGAGTGCAGTTTTTCCAAAAGAAGCGACAAGTCATGTTAACTTGACAGTTAGATCAACACCCGGATAGGTGGTTGGACATCGGCTCATCAATTTATCAAGTTTGCCTTATTTTCAAATGGACAAGTGATGATGCCGTAGAATGTTGCAAAGATGTTTATCATTCTAAATAATA
>MU226744.1:82212-96190 GCA_018584345.1 Thuja plicata | reverse complement strand
GGTAGAGAAGACAAATGTCTGAAGAGCTGATCAATCAAACCAGGAAGCAATAGAACCAACAGGTGAACCCCCCCATAATGCTGAACTGGGAGAGGTGACAGGAACACTGAAATGCAATGCCAGAAATCATCTGCAGAAGAAGAACCAGGAACACCAACAGTGCAATAGAAACACACACACAGGATAAAGGGCGGTGTCATAGACACACAACATGGGCTAATGTCATGGAAGGTACACTCACTTGACAAAGGTGGATGCGCCTAAAGCGGCATAAACATCATAACCCCCCATGGCACTTTATAACAGAGTGCGAGTACTAAAACCATACAAGGTGCTCAAAATCCCAGATATACAGAAGAAGGCACTTTATCTCAGTGCGTTTACAGAACAAAATACAACAGAAGAGCATACAAGCTCAGAAGTCAGAAAGAAGAGTGAGCTATGAACTCAGAAGAAGAGATCCCAGGACTTGTAGAACCAAGCAATCCACCAGAGGGCATAAACTGCCAATCTCGGCGGAGAGAAAACCCAGAGTAGAATCTGGAAAAAATACCTCTGCCACTGAATAGCACACTGAACCAGCTTTCTGACGATATCTCGTTTGCCGAAAAAGGAGTCTGAATGAGCCAGATATGACTCTCGGAAGGCAAAAAGAGACATCAGACTTCAACAGCAAAAAAAGCTATAGAAATAGCAGAACCAAAACCCTAACCTCCATCATCAGAAAGAGCTCGAAAAGAGCTTTCCGACGGTATATGGAAGTCAGAAAAAGAACCCCGTATGCTCAAGATAGAGCAAAAAAGGCCCAGGTACCCCAAAAAACCAAAAAGGGTTACAAAAGAGCCCCAAGGGCTAAAAAAGGAGGCCCCCGGTCGCATGGCCCACGCAGGGGCTAGACCGGAGCCCCCGATCACTAATAAAACCAAGCGCGCATGCATATAAGCCCTCGGGCTACCAAAATCGCGCGCCACTGGGCGGAGCGGTGACCGCCGGTGGCGGGGTGGCGCGTTCCGGGCGGTGTCGAGCCGCTGAGCGCGGCGCAGAGGGGCGGGGTCTAGGAGGCCAGCGAGGCGGCGTTCGCAGAGGCTGCAGTGCGGGCAGTGGCACCGGAGGGGCCGCGGGGGCGGCGGGCGGTGGCGGCTGCGACGGTGTCTGTGCGTGGGTGGCCGGAGGCGCATGGGTGGCCGCTGGGCGGCGCCCTTTTAACAACAAAGCCCGCGGTATTAAAAATACCGAAAACCATATAAAACTATGGTTTTTTGTTAATTTTTTTTATTTTTCACCTCGGTACGGCACAGAAACCAAAATTTTTTTGCCTCAGAGCCCAGTAGTCCAAAATAGATGAATTTTATGTCATTTCTGGAGTTTTGGGGTCCTCTGAGCTCAATGGCAATGTCTGTTTGAGCCCAAAGTGACCATAACCAAAACTTGCCCCTAAAAAACCACAAAAAATACTGGAAAACCCTCTGAAACCCTCAGAGTCTGAAAGCTTCAACAAAATACGAACAACAAGCAACAAGCAAGCTCTGATACCATATTAGATTTGCTGAACTGCAAATCAACCCAAGAAACCTGCATGCATAACTGTTACAGAGAAGAAGCAGAGACAGAAGAGAGAAAGCAGCTATGGCGGCCAAAAAGGCAGAGAGTTGAAAATCATGTTGCAAGAATAAATTTTCTATTAACAACAATAAAATGATTACAATCTCTATGAAGAAATGAAAGCGGTGATTCCTTATAAAGGATACCGAAACCCTAAAAGGGAAACTTCTAGGAAATAGAAACCGCCTAAGTGAAACTTAAGCACTAAAGAGTAACTTAATTAATTACTCTAACAATCACCCCTAGCTTTCCTCTAAGATACAAGAATGTGTCCTTAGGTAAAGGTTTTGTGAATATGTCTGCAATTTGTTCTTTAGTATTCATATATTCCAACCTTACTTCCTTATCCTGAACCAATTCTCTCAAGAAATGATACTTTATTGAAATATGCTTAATCTTAGTATGCATCAAAGGGTTCTTTGAAATGTTAATAACAGGAGTTTTGTCACAGTAGATAATTACTGGATCCTTGATTTCGTCCTTCATACCTAACAATAATTGTTTGAACCATATGATATTTGAACAATTTACTGCTGCAACAACATACTCTGCCTCTATTGTAGACTGAGAAATTATGTTTCTTGTTGGTCCAAGAGACTAACCTCTTTCAAAGAAAGAACGCTCCACCACTGGTGCTCTTTCTTTCATCAATACTTCCTGCCCAATCAGCATTAGTAAAAGTCTTCAAATCAAATTTTCCTCCTTTATTATACCATAATCCATAATCTTCAGTGCCCTTAAGATATCTCAGAATCCTTTTGATAGCCATCAAATGATTCTCTCTAGGATTAGCTGAAAACCTTTCAAAAATACCAACTGCTGATGCAATATTAGGCCTAGTGTGAACAACATATTGAAGTTTACAAATCATGGATCTATAGGTAGTTTGATTTACCTCCTTTGAGTCATCATCCTTAGACAAATTATGTCTAGTAGACATATGTGTCCCAACTAGTCTGGAATCTTCAATTCCAAACTTCTTCAGTATCTCTTTGATGTATTTATACTGAGTAATGTAGATACCATCCTTCATCTGATGAACTTGTAAACCAACAAATAATTTGATTTGTCCAAACATAGACATCTCAAATTCCTTACTCATAGCTTTAGATAATTCTTTGCATAAATCATCATGTCTAGTGAATAGTATATCATCAACAAATATCTCTGCTAATAGTATCTTGTTCGGAGGTCCTTCTTTGATGTAAAAGCTACTATTGTCATTAGTTCTCTAAAATCCAATACTTACCATTTAGCCATGCAGTCTTTCATACCAAGCTCTAGGAGCTTGCTTCAGACCATACAAAGCTTTGTGCAATTTGCAAACCATATTCTTTTTGTTAGGATCAACAAAACCTTCAGGTTGCTCAATTTAGACTTCCTCTTCTAGAATTCCCTTCAAGAATGCAAATTTTACATCTATTTGGTATACCTTGAATCCTTTATGTGTTGCATATGCCAGAAGAGTTCTGACTCCTTCAAGTCTTTCAACAGGAGCCAAAGTTTCTCCATAATCAATACCCTCTTCTTGATCATATCATTTACACACTAATCTTGCCTTGTTTCTAGAAACTTCACCTTTTTCATTCAATTTGTTTCTAAAAACCCACTTAGTACCAATCACATTCTTGTCTTTTGGTCTAGGCACAAGAGTTTAGGTCTTGTTCTTTTCTATCTTCTCAATCTCTTCATTCATGGCTTCTATCCAGCTTTCATCATTCAAAGCATCTTTAATGGATCTAGGTTCAAATTCACTAAGAAAACATGTACCTTTAAGTTTTTTCCTTTTCATTATACCTTTTGTCTGATCTCCTATTATTTTCTCAGGTGCATGACGCCATCTGACATATTTAGAAAGTATAGGTTCCTTCTTCTTTGATTTTGGGATTGCATTACTTGGTTTACCATGCTCAAACATTATGTTCTTCTCTTCTGACTGAGACTTGGTTTCCTCTGTCTAAGACTCGGTTTCCTCTGTCTAAGACTCAGTTTCCTCTGTCTGAGACTTGGTTACCTTTCTTAGCATCTTGAGTTGCATAGGTTGTAACAAAGTTTGTGTTGATGAATTTAGTGGTTGGCATGGTTGTTTTCCAATCACCATTGCTTGTGTCTTAGGCATAGTATCAGGTTCATAATACACAAATTTTATGTAGTCCTCAGGCTCTTTACTTCTATGTTCTTCACTTCTCTTTGCAAACTCATCAATATTTACATGTACACTTTCTATGACTTTATGAGTAGCAAGATTCAAAATTTTATATGCTTTGCTTTTATAGGAGTAGACTAGGAATATGCCTTCATCACCTTTTACATCAAATTTTCCATTTATTTCTTCCTTCAAGTTGTAACATTTACTTCCAAATACTTTGAAATAATGAACATTGGCTTTATATCCATACCATAATTCAAAGGGTGTCTGATCAGTATCTTTCTTCAGTTGAACTCTGCTCAAGGTGTGAACTATAGTGCTGATAGATTCCTTCCAGTATTTGGTTGCAACATTCTTTTCAATCATCAAGGTTCTTGCACAATCCATAATAGATCTATTTCTTCTTTCTTCTATTCCATTTTTTTGTGGTGTACCAGGGGCATATACTTTTCTCTTGATTCCTCTTTCATTACAGAATTCATTGAACTCATTAGAAATGAATTCACCTCCTCTATCAGATCTTAGGAATTTTAGTTTCTTCCATGTTTCCTTCTCAACTCTGGCAAGGTACCACTTAAACTTCTGAAAAGATTCTTATTTTTCTTTGAGAAACATAATAGTCATCATTCTGGAATGATCATCAACAAATAGAATGAAATACTTCTCTCCGGTGTAACTTATTGTTCCAATTCATCCACATAGATCAATATGCACCAACTCCAAGACTTCTTCAATATTTTAATTCTTTCTCTTGAAACTAGTTTTGCCCATCTTCCCAATTTGACATTGTTTACATATTTCCTATTCAGGTTTCTTCAAAATAGGAATACCTCTTACTCTTGTGTTCTTTCTTATGTTGACTAGGTTATCAAAATTCACATGACACAATATTTTATTCCATAGCCAGATTTCTTCCACTTGTGCAATAAAACATGAACTTTCAGTGAGATCAAGATAGAATAGATTACCTTTTGTTTGCTTACCAGTTCCAACTAGGTTTCCCTTACCATCCAGGAGCTTGGCCTTACCAATCATGAATTCTACCTTGAAACCAATGTTATTCAGCTATGCTACACTTAGTAGATTATGCCTTAGTCCTTCAACCCAATAAGCATTATCACATTTGATTCCTACAGTTAGAGAAATACAAACTTTACCTTTCACATGGCAAGGTTCATTATTCCCAAATATGACACTTCCACCATCATAGTGCTCAAGATGTTCAAATTTTGTTTTATCACCAGTCATGTGGTGAGAACAATCACTATCAATTATCCAAGTTTCATTAACATGAGATTAAAGTGCAGTCTTTTCATTTTCTTCATTATCTAACTCATCCTTAATAGCAATGTAAACCATTTCATCTTCATCTTCATCTTCATCACTATCAGAATCTTTTGCAATATAACAAGATTTCTTACCTTTGTCCTTGTATCTTTTGTAACTTTTGAAATCTTTCTTGCCTTTGTACTTGTTGAACTTTCTCTCATCTTTGTCTTCTTTGTTTGGACACATAGTAGCAATATGGACAACCTCATCACATGAGAAGCAAATCAATGGTATTCTTCCTTTGTACTTTCCTTTTCCTTTTGAAGCTCTCTTTGCAAGTAGTGCTTCAATAATTTTTAGATCTTCATCAACAGATTCATCATCACTATCATTGTCAATTTGTTTTCCTTTTTAGTTTCTATCCATCTTTCCAAGGCTTGGTTTGGCTTTGAATGCAGACTCAAAATTGCTAGGATTAGGAGAATAATTGTCAAAATTGTCCAACTCAAAAGTTGTAAGCCTTACAACCAGTGCATCTAGAGTTATATCATTAATGCATCCCATCTCTTGAATAGTTGAAACTCTAATTGCATAGCTAGGAATAAAATTCCTTAATACCTTACTAACAACTATTTTGTCTTCAATCTGTCCACCAACGACTCTGATGGAACTGACACTTTTCTTATTTTTTCACTGTATTTTGTAATGTCTTCTCCTTCTTCATTTTCATCTAATCAAACTGATCTCTGAGACTCTCTTCTTTGGCTATCTTTACATTTTCATCTCCTCCGTGGATATCATACAGTTTCTTCCACATATCATAGGCAATAGGGAAGTCCTTGGCTTCATCAAATTTTGAATAGCTGAGTGAAGAATCTATTTTAATCATCATTATGTTGTGATTCTTCAAGTCCACCATTTGATCCACAAACATAGTTATAGGTGGTTCCACATACTTGAGGTCCAAGAATTGCAAACCAGTATCTCCAATAGTAGATAGATTTAACCTCATCAACTCTTGTTGTGTAGGAAAGTTGTCTTTGTTAAGCTTGGGGATCTCCCTTCTATAAGAGATATTTGATCTTTAGCTTAGGACTTGAAACCTTCCCTGAAAGAACCAAAAGCTTTGATACCAATTGTTGGAAATCAATTGAGTAACTGATAGGGAAGGGGTGAATCAGTTACCACAAAAACAAATCTTTGTCCCTTAGATTTCTTTAACAAACTTATCACTCTGCTCGGATAATAAAGAATATTTTGTTGTTACTCGGTTAACAAGGAAATCTTAAGATATTAAATGTGATTAACCTTTAGTGATTGAACGCAGAAACATAAAGCATAAAGCAAATAATATGTACATGATGACACCAAGATTTACCATGGAAACCCACCAATTACAACTAGTTATTGTTTTTCACTCTTATGAAGTGAGCCCTGTTAGGAGCCAACCCTGTTAAAAGTTACAAAACACACTGTTAGGTGTGACCATGTTAGAGGATATAATCATCCTGTTGGGAGTGGCCTTGTTCGAGGTCTTCAAACACTTCAATGTAGAAATTCCACCTTGTGAGAGGATTTATGAAAGACTGTTAAGTCTACTCTATCAAGAGATTTGGATCACTGCTACAATTGTTAGAGAGTAACAATGAGTTGACCCGATTGAAGAAGCAATTGTCTTTCCAGATTCAAATCTTTATTCTGGCTTTAATTGGATCCTCACTGATCAAATATTCTTTTGCATCTCGGTTTGGATATTTTGTCTTTAATCAGAATTCCCTCTTACTTCGCCTTCATCCTTCATATCAAAAAAATCTACTACACATTCAATCCAAACTTGACCATATATATATATGATAACTCTTGTCAAATCATCTTGAATAGGTCTTTCCAAAAAAACAATAAAACGTAAGTCTATCAGCTGCAATTAACCAATTAAACATAAAGTGTAAACTATTGTTAGTCAGCTGACACTGAAAGCATAACTCAGTTAACACTATAATCCTTCGATGCCCGACCGTTACTCGGCTGAAACTAAATTTATTGTAATGCCCGAGTGAGCTCGGTTAGTACTGAAAATCACTTGGCTGATACTGGAGTCTTCTTCAATTCTCGAGAGAGCTCGACATACACTAACTGTGCTTGGTTAGGTTTAGACATTTGTGTAACATCACCAAATTTGTGTATACATTTGTGTAACATCAATGACAATACACAATTGAATAATTTTTTTCAGCACTTGATTGGTAGGTAAGGGACCTAGGTATGAAATGTGCTTTTTGATATGCATGTATATTTATACTTCATTGGAATACTATAATTGTGTATGTTATATGATGATGAAAATTGATTAAAAGTTTGTTTTCCTTTTGTAGCCTCCTTTTGAGAGTGGTTTAACTACATTAATTGATAACTTTAGAGATGGTCTTGTAGGTCAGTTGGAGTGGGATGTGTACAAAAACTACCAACCCCTTCTAACAAGGGGATGCTACACTAAGATTTTTGAGACAATAGCCTAGTTGAGGGCTTCTTATGAGGAGTGGGGAGAGAGTAGATTGAGCTTTCAGTGAGGTTATATCACTTATGACAGAGAGATTACATGATCATCAAAGAGAGTAAGCCACCATAGATGTGACACTACTTACTATAAAATAGGATCAAGAAACAATGGGATCATATAGGCTACACGAGCACAAGTAAAACCACCTACAGACATAATGCATCCCTAATTACAAGAATTGATGGCATATATTGAAAGATTGCAAGAGATCAAATTAATGTATAGAGATAGCATATTGTGTTATAGTAGTGGACACATTTTAACTAGAAAAATTATGTCATACATTTAGAGATCTATTTATGTATACAGATTTTGACTTGAGCATTCCATGTGTTGTAAAATGACAATGCTATGTATGACTTTATTTTACATGCTTTAATATATGAGATGGATATTACTATTATATGATATTTTTTGTTCTATTATGATGTGAATGAGAATTTATGTTTATAAATACAATTGTTTGATTATATGCAAAGAAATATTTTCTTACTAGGCTATATGAAATTATATCCCTATTCTACATTTGGTTTAATAGACCCTCAGAAAATTCCCAATATATTTTACAACCCTTAAGTTGTACATAAATTTTCCACCTTTTTTATCTATTTATAAATTTAATCTAAATTCTTACATATCCACGCATCTATATACTCCAACACTCTTCTATCCATAGGGGATATACATACATCCATACAATGCATGCATCTACTGAAATGAGATAAAAACTTGTCTATACATGTATATTTCTTTGGCTAAAGACTTTGATTCCTCGAAACATCCCACCATCTTGACTCTTTCATTGATGAGTACACTTTCCTAATGGAAGTGTGTTGAGGTCATATTACTCAAGATCATATAAAAATGTGTGATGTCCATGTTTTAGTAGGGATCTGAAGGATGGAGTTATTAGTCCATCACTGCGACCTCCATGGTCTAATGTCTTGTTTTGGAGGTCTTTGTGATGAACTTACTAATTTTAGTAAGTCATCTTCTCTAGGTGGAAGGGTGTTCATTCAATGTCTTAATCAGAGCAGAGCAGATGAAGTGGTTGGGATCAATGTATTTGATTAATTGAGCTTGGCTTAATAAATTAATGTTTTGGGGCCATTTATTAAAGTCTAAGTTATTATTTATTAATGACTTCTTGATTAATAAAGGCTTTAATTGCTAACAATTATATTATAAAGTTGGTGCTTTAAGTTTTTGATTACGGTAAAAACAGGTTTTGAAGGGACCCCGAAACCCTTTAACAAAGCTGAGAAAAGAAAGACATTAAAGCCCAGAGAACAACTGGCTGCCCCAAGGAAGGAAGCAAGCTACAAAGGGACAGATCCCAGATTTAACATTAGGCAGAATCAAAGAAAGAAAAAAAATAAAACGCTGGAAGGAAAACAGAGAGAAGAGCCGCCAGCACTGAGAATAGAACAGAGTCTTTAGGAAACTCTCAGAATCCTCCAGCTGAGTCTTCATAGTCATCACGTTCTCTCTCAGCTTCTGGACATCCGGATCCTCAACCTTCTACTTCTTGGATCTAGTGCGAGTGCCAGGTCCCATCTGCTGGAAAGGATCAGAATGTTCAATGGTGTCTTTGTTTCCTTCCAGCCAGTTGCTCAGAGACATCAAATTCTCCAAAGTAGCCCTCATACCAGTGTTCACCAGCGTAAGAAAATGTTTTAGCATTTCCTCATTCCCGCTTATTTTCTTCTGGATAGGTATCATGGCTAACTCAACAGCTTTTTTAATTTTTTCATCAATTTCAGAGCCGTGATCATGTACAGGAACATTGACATTTTGAGGAAGGTCATTTCTGAGAATAGTCATAGTTTCTTCAATCACAGAGCTCTTGTTTTCCAGCTTGATGCATCTATTCTTAAGTTCAACCAGGTCACTCTGCACCCATTTATCCAAATTGTAGCTGTAGATAGATTTATTTTTTTCTATCTCAAGGGGAGACATAATAATGGTCCTTCTAACCTGAGAATCCATCCTTCGAATATCTCTTTGAAGAGACTGAGGTTATCTACCTTGAAGAATTCTGTCACTTTCTTCTTCCATATTCTCCTTCTCAGAGCTAGGAGATTCATGGGAATCCAAGTTTTCCTCTTCCAGAACCTTAAAACTATTGTCCCCCGAGTTATCAGCATTACTATCCATAAGATTAATATCAGTTTCTTTATTCTTCTCAACCTCAATCTTTTTATTCTCATTTCCTTCTGGTGCTTTAAGTTATGTATGGTGTGAAGTTGAATATTCATATTTCAAATCTTCATGGAGAAGTTTCTTCCTTTATAGATGATTTTCCAAAGGCTTGAAGGCATCCATTATCTCTTATGACTTTTATAAAACTTGTGCTCTGTGAAATTTTGGAAAGAAGCAAGGGTTTGTTCATTTGTGACAACAAGGAATTGTAAATTTGTGTTGTTTGTGCTCTTTGAGTTGGTTAATTACCAACGAATCAAGGCGGATCAGTCTGGCATCAAAATTCACATCATTGAAGTGTTATGATAGCTGGAAGTGATTTTGTGGCTTTCTTTGTCTCAGTGATTTCCCTGAGTATTGAAGTCACAGGTTGTATTGAGGGGGTTTCATGTGCATGTGGTGAGGAGAGATCTAGTGGCTAGTGCCAGCTTATTAGTTGGAAGTCATGGATGGTTATGAAACCACGTCCAGCCTATGGGATGTGTGGATGAAGCATAGTGAATGCCACCAGTAGTCAATGTTGCGATATGCATTTGAAGTCTTGCGACAGCAGTGAGGAAGGCTTAAAAGGTATCATAATTAACTAGCACTTGTATTGCATGGTTTTTTATTAATATAATGAATGTTAATTTAGTATTACCGTAATATCATGGTTAGTATTTGATTTAAGTTAATTGAGATGTATTTGGAATCATTACCATTCTGGCTTATATTCTGGAAAAATGTTAAAAAAAGAACATATATTGGATTTCAAAGTAAATATTAAAACTATCTTGAGTGTGAAGTGAGTTTGCATTCAAATTCCAAAGAAGAGCCAGGTAGGCTCTTTGCAGTGGTATCAGAGCTTACATCTTGTCAGCCTGTAGGGAAAACTGGGTTTGAATTATGGATGGTGACAAATTTAGATAGGCTTATCATTACACCCGCAGGGGTCAAAATTCACCACCACCTGGTGACATGGAACAGGGAAATATGGGAGACACCATCCTAGATAATGTAGGTAATGATGATGACAGAGAATCTACTATGGTATTCAATAATATTGCTTGCAGACAGTAGGAGTTGGTAGTTGGCCAACAACAGATGGCTACAGTCTTGCAGAATCTTTCAGATACCTTGCAGCATATTACCTTGCCTCAAGATCAAGGCAGGGATAGAGATTTTAGGAGTGTCTCAGCTAGTTCACACAGGTCCAGGATTGATTTGACAAGTACACAGGATAGGCCTTTACGTCCTACCTTCTTGAGACCAGAGATAGACACTGTCAATTTTGATGATGAGGCTTCCTTTACTAATGACATCTTGGCATTGCATACTGAGTGGGACGCTTTACCTCCTAAAGTAAAGCAACATCTTAACTTTGATCGATTCATGACTCAAAAGAGAGAGTGCTCTAAATGGAGAACAGATAGACTCTAGAGGCATACAAATCATGATCTTAAGAAAGCAACCAGCAAGTTGACATTAATACTTTTTGATGGGAGTGGTAAGATGACTACCAGAGCTTGGATACACAAGCTGGATACATATCTGTCTTTACATCGTATGATTGAGGAGGATGACATTCTATTTTCTATTTTCCACCTTGACGATATAGCTCATGATTGGTGGTACCATGGGTTGGTGTCCTTACACCATGATCAGATTGTGACCCATCAGGACTTTGTAAATAGGTTAGCGGAGATATTTGACAGGAAGGACCCAGAGTCCTATTTCAAGGAGCTGGCTCAGCTCAAATAGATAGGCATCCTAGAAGCTTTTATTGGGGAATTTCAGAGAGTCTCAGTTATGGTCTATGGCATATCAAAAATAAGGTATGTTATGTTGTTCATTGAGGGGTTAGTGGAACCTCTTAGGGGTTGGGTCAAGTCATTTAACCCTAATTCATTACAGTTGGCAATGAAAATGGCTAGAGAATTGGATTTTTCAGCTCCACACAAAACATTTCCTCCAAGACCACCAAATTCTCCCTATGATAACAAGGCTGCTCCAAAAAGAAATGAAGGACCAAATTTCAAGAAACCAGTGACAGGGCCTTTAGATCCTTAAACACTTAGCGATTTGAGGAGAAGGAGATTGTGTTTCTATTGTAGGGGTCCTTATGATGAGAAACATTAATGGTCATTGAAGCCTAAAGGTATAAATAGGCTTATGAAGTGTTATTACAAAGATAAACGTAATTCTGATTTTGAAGGGCAACAAGTTGATCCTGAAGATGATGGCTTAGAAGAGGCAGTTAATAATGAGAAGGTGGATGAGGATTCCCACCTCAAGGTTGTATACCTCTCTAATATGCAAAAAGTGGGATATTTCAGGATGAGGGGCCTCTTAGCAGGGTAGCGTTTCATTGCCTTGTTGGATATAGGAGCTACACATAATTTTATATATTTATGTCTGGTTTCTAAGAGAGGCATACAAACAGAGGATTTTGAGGAAATTAGAGTGAAGGTGGCTAATGGTTATACCTTTTAATGTGACAGAATCATTTAGATCTCCCAATGAAATCAAATAACTATAATTTCAAGGTTGATTTCTATTTGGTTGACATGGGAGGTACTGATTTAGTTTTGGGTATGAGTTGGTTACATTCTATTGAGGCTTTTTATCTCAGCCTCAAAGATATGGAGATGAAGTTTGAGTTGGATGGAAAGAAACACATACTCAAGAAAATCAGGGAGGGGAACTTGAGGACTATGTCACTTAGATGTTTACAATGTCTCATTCGTCGTGATGCAGTTGAGTGGGCAGCAGAGTATAAAATTTTACCCACACTTGAAAAGTCAAGAAATCAATTTATCACCCTGACATACATGAATTGAGAACTAAACACTCTAAAGTGTTTAGTGATTTATCACATGGTAGGCCACCTGACAAGGGTATAGAGAACATTATTGAGCTTGAGGAGGGCACTAAGCCCATCATGATTACTCCTTACAGGAATCCCAAGTGCCTGAAGGATGAAATAGAGAAGAGTATCCAAGATCTGATTTCTATGGGGTATATTAGGCTAGTAAATCACCCTTTGCTTCTTTAGTTGTTCTAGTGAAGAAGAAGGATGGTACCCTCAGAAAGTGCATAGACTACATGATGTTGAATCAGAGGACCATTAAGAACAAGTATCCTATTCCGCGCATTGATGATATGATAGATGAGTTGCATGGGGAATGATTATTTTCAAAGATTGACTTGAGATCTGGTTACCATCAGATCCGAATGCGGGAGGAGTATATAGAGAAAACAAAATTTTGATGTCACTGTGGACATTTTGAGTTTTTAGTCATGCCCTTTGGGTTGACTAATTCTCCAGCCACTTTCCAGTCTACCATGAACAAAGTCTTCCATAGTCAGTTGAGGAGATTTGTTTTGGTTTTATTTGATGACATATTGATTTATAGAAAGATGTGGGATGATCATCTTGCTCATTTGGATCGTATGTTGGTGTACACCTCTCTCTTCGGATTCCCACAGCTTTCCAAGGGCGGGGGTTAGTAGCAAAGTTTCACAAGTGAATGCAAATCAAGTATCCAATAACTACTAAACGAATAACAGAAATGCGAGCAATAAAATGTACAAACAAAAGAAAGGAAGACAAGTAAATGAAAACCCCTCGATGCTTGAAGCTTCTATTGTTTCTCTCTACTCCTTCTAAAACACTATTCTTGATGCTCAGTATTGGCGTGGCAGCGTCTATGACTTGAGAAGCATCGAGAATTTGATATTTGAAATGTGTGTGTGATCGCAAGATAGCTTGAATGTTGACAGAGTAATGGCGCTTGTAAGCTTGAAATCATGGATCATTCAAATGGTTATGAAGGGTTTATTATATAGGAATTGGTGATGGAATGAATGGTTGAGATCAATCCCAGAGATGGGAAGATGAACGGTTGAGATCAAAAGGAACAGGAGAGATCCTCAGTAAACTCCACCTCTTTATTTGGTTAAGAGGAGATAGAGTTTGGTTAACTGAGGAGCTAATTATGAGTTACCTTTTTGAACTGAAGAGGTGGGTGAAGTTACCCATGTGGACTGGAGAGATGGGTGGAGTAACCCATGTGATCTGATTGGAGTTATCTCTTTGAAGATAAATGAATATTTAATTCATTTATTTCTTAATTGTTTTCAACATGTGAGATAATTGAATTCTTTTTAATTAAGAATTGCTTTATTTGATGAAATTAAATTAATTTAATTGAAATTAA
>MU226744.1:58466-69002 GCA_018584345.1 Thuja plicata | reverse complement strand
TTAATTTAATTGGAAGAATTTAATTAGTGAGTTTAAATATTTGGATTTAAACTATAGGAAATTGAGTTTAATTAATTAAATAATGATAATTAATCAATTAAAGATTAATTAATTAAATAAAATTAATTATTTAATTAATTTTGGGGATTGGATTAGATGATTTGAGAAATGAATTTAGAAGAAAATAGATGATTAATTGATGATTAAAAAACCATTAATTAATAGACGAAAATTAGTGTTTTTAATGTAAAGTCGCAAGCCTGTCCATTTTAGGGTGTCTACAGTTGGATATTCTAGATAGGGCTTCTTTGTATGTAAAGGATTCCAAGTTCTCCTTGGGTATGACCGAGTTGTTGTATCTTGGTCACATTATCAGTTTAGAGGGAGTGCCTATGGATCCATATAAGGTCTAAGCTATTTTGGATTGGCCTACTCTTGAGAGTTTGACACAGCTCAGAGGGTTCATCGGTTAGTGTGCCTTCTATCATAGTTTTTTGTGGTGTTCTCATGACATGAAACTCCTTTGAATGATTTGACCTGTAAGGGTTCTTTTGAGTGGGCTTCTCAGGCACAGGAGTGTTTTGAGAAGTTCAAGTTGATCATGACATCATGCCCTGTTTTGGCATTGCCAGTTTTTTCTAGGCCTTTTGATCTATATTGTGATTCTTTAGACGAGGGGATTGGTGCATTACTTTCCCAAGATCACCACCCTATTGTATTTGAGAGAAGGAATCTTAGGGGTACTAAGAGGGTCTTTAGTGTTTATGATAAGGCAATGTTAACCATTATGCATGCTCTGTCTAAATTCAGGAAGTATTTGGTTGGTAGTAAATTTTGTATCAAAACTAATCATAACAACTTGGAGTATTTCCTTGGGCAGCATGATCTCAATGAGAGAAAACAAAAGTGGTTTATTAAACTACAGTCCTATGACTTTGATATTTCATATATCAAGGGTACTCAAAATGTGTTTGTTGATGCACTTTCTTGAAGGCCTCACTTGTGTGCCATGACAACGATAGCTGACGATTGGAGGCATTTGATTATTACAGATTATGCTAGGGATTAGTGGGTTGTTGGTTTTATTGATGAGACCATAGAGGACAAAAATTATACACTTTTAAATGAGTTGATCATTTACAAGGAGTGAGTTTTGTTGGTTCCAAGATCGAGTGTTTGATTGGTGGTGTTGAGAGCTTTCCACGATTCTCCCTTAGTAGGGGATCTGGGTTTTTTTAAAACCTATAGGTAGGTGTGGCAGGGGTTTACCTGGAAAGGCATGAAGTATGATGTAAAACAATATGTCAGAGAGTGTTTTTTTTGTCATCAGAACAAATAGGAGCACACATATTCAGCCGAGTTTTTGTAGTCATTGCCTATTCCTGAGCGAAAATGGGAATGCATCTCTATGGACTTCATTGTGGGACTGCCTAAAGCTCAGGGTAGGGATTGCATTTATGTGGTGGTGGATCTTCTTACAAAGTATGCCCACTTCTTTTCGATCACTACTACTTTCTCAGCGACATAGGTTGCAGATTTATTCTTTCGGGAGGTGTTCAGATTGCATGGTTTACCCCGAAATATAGTGGGTGACCAAGATAGTCATTTTATGAGTCAATTTTGGTAGGAGGTTTTCCAGTTGTGTGGGACAGAGTTGAATCCTAGTACTAGTTACCACCCACAGACTGATGGTCAGACAAAGATTGTTAATAAATGGGTGGAGGGCTATCTTCGGAATTAGGTGTCTTCTCAACAAAGAGCTTGGGTGAAGTGGATTTATTTGTGTGAGTATTATTATAAATCCACTCATCATATGTCTATTTGGATGACTCCTTTCTGAGCTCTGTATGGATATGATCCTCCGAGTTTTGTGGATTTTCTCTTCAGTGATAGTAGAGTACCCAGTGCAGGTGATTTGCTGCAGGATAGTCAGGATATTATGGGGACACTACGAGACAATATTCAAAGGGCTCAGAATCAAAAAAAGTAATATGTTGATCAGAGGAGGGTTTCCCGCTCTTTCCAGGTGAAAGATATGGTTTATTTGATGTTGCAACCTTATAGGCAATCGATGATTTGGAAGAGTGGAGATGAGAAGCTCAAGCCTCGGTACTATGGGCCCTTTCATTTTTTCAGGCGGGTGAGCGAGGTTGCTTATGAGTTGGATTTTCTAGAGGATAGTAGAGTACATAATTTTTTCCATATTTCGCGTCTCAAGAAGGCTTTGGGAAAACATTTTGTTTTGTCTTCTTTTTTTCCCCCTCTCGATGATGAGAGAAAGTTGGAATTGATTCCTGAGATTATTTTGGAGACTTGTAAGAGACAATAGCATTGACGATTTATCAAAGAGTTTTTGATTAAGTGGTCTGGGTTTCCTATTGAGGATGCTACTTGGGAATCAAAGGACATTCTTCAGCACCCCATTTTGTGATTGCTTGAGGAAAATAAATCTTGGGGAGGGAGGACTGTGATGTCCCCATTTTAGTAAGGATATGAAGGATGAATTTATTAGCCCATCACTGCGACCTCTATGGGCTAATGTCTTGTTTTGGAGATATTTTTGATAAACTTACTATTTTTAGTAAGTCATCTTCTGTCAACTTCTATAGGTGGCAGGTGTTCGTTCAATGGCTTAATCAGAGCATAGCAAATAAAGTGGTTGGGATCAGTAATGTATTTGATTAATGGATCTTGGCATAATTAATTAATATTTTGGGGCCATTTATTAAAGTCTAAGTTATTATTTATTAATGACTTCTTGATTATTGAAGGCTTTAATTGCTAACGGTTATACTATAAATTTGGTGCTTTAAGTTATGTATGGTGTGAAGTTGAAGATTCATATTTCAAATCTTTATGGAGAAGTTGCTTCCATTATAGAGGATTTTTGAAAGGCTTGAAAGCATCCATTATCTCTTATGACTTTTATAAAACTTGTGCTTTGTGAAATTTTGGAAAGAAGCAAGGGTTTGTTCGTTTGTGACAACAAGGAATTGTAAATTTGTGTTGTTTGTGCTCTTTGAGTTGGTTAATTACCAATGAATTGAGGCAAATTAGTCTGGCATCAAAATTCACATCATTAAAGAGTTACGACAGCTGGAAGTGATTTTGTGGCTTGCTTTGTCTCGGCATTTTTCATGAGTATTACAGTCGTGGGTTGTATTGAGGGAGTTTTGTGTGCGTGTGGTGAGGAAAGATATGGTGGCTAGCGTCACCTTATTAGTTGGAAGTCGTGGATGATTATTAAACCGCACCCAGCCTATTAGATGTGTGGATGAAGCATAGTGGATGCAGCCAGCAGTCAAAGTTGCGATATGCATTTGAAGTCTCGCGACCAGCAGTGAGGAAGGCTTAAGAGGTAGCATAATTAACAAGCACTTGTATTGCGTGGTTTTTGATTAATACAATGAATGTTAATTTAGTTTTACCATAATATCATGGTTAGTATTTGATTTAAGGTAATTGAGATGTATTTGGCATCATAGCCATTCTGGCTTATATTCTGGAAAAATATTTTTTTTAAAAGAACATATATTTGATTTCAAAGGAAAGAATTAAATCTATCTTGAGTGTAAAGTGAGTTTGCATTGAAATTCTAAAGAAGAGCCAGGCAGGTTCTTTACAAAATGTACTTGAATTCCACCTCATAATTTATCTAAACTCTTCAAGGATTCAAATAAATCATCCACTAGATTCTTAAAGTATATATTTTAGATTTAATTAAGGGTTTTGATTATGTTAATTGAGGGACTAAATAATTTAATTATTCAACATAAACTGGTAAATCCAATCTCTTGAAAATTTTACCAACCCTACTTCAAAAGTTCTATGTACTAGGAACCTTTTAATTTATCAAGATTGTCTACATACCAATATCCATAGGATCAAGGTGTAATATATATGAAGTTATGTTTTTATCTAAGTTTTGATGTAAATTGTCAAGAGTTGGTACACAACCCTTTCTAGGGCCCCTTTTTTTTAGATGTTTCCTCTTCAAATACTACCCACCGAGGGAAACACTAATTCATTTAGTGTTTAGTCATTTAGACAATTACTTGTTTACTATTCTTATCTTAGTGCATTATTATGCTCTTCCTACACTCTATGGTGACAATCAACTTATTATTAAACCATTGTTAGTTTTAATTATCTAAGGAATATTTTCATTTCACTTAGATTCAAACCTAAGATGTCCTTATTACTTGTTGATTTAAAGAGAGCAAGCCACATATCTTATTATTGTAACTATGTTAGGCTATATATACAATAATTCAATCATGATGACATGAATTGTAAACATGAACCAAATACACTTAAAACTAAACACTGGGAATGGTTTTGATTTTTATATCTTGTTTAAAACTTTTTTAACAAAACATGAAATAAAATAGGGAATATTCTAGTAAAAAATTTAACAAATAATTCACGTAGTTACTGGATTTGCATATTGAACAATATTAATTCTCAAAAACAATATATGGGCATTAAAAGACATAATTAAGATCTAATGATATTTTTTTATGAACAGTAGCCATTTCCATTAATTTAGATTAAAGTACACTATTCACAAAAAAAAATTAGGGGGATAGAAGATCACCCCTTAGGAGTCAAATGGCCAGAGCTTGGAGCATAAAAACACATGAGCAATGCCCAGAACCAGATACACAAGAAAAGGTCGAAGATCATAATACCAAAATAAAATTTGCTAAGCGGCTAGAGCAGTGGTTGTGGGTGGGAGAGGTAGATCTCAGTCATCTTTAGGACCATATACATCAACAGGGTTGAGGTTGGAATCTAGGAGGGACCACCCTTTTTTTGTAGTAGCCTCCTCTTTGTCTTTGTCTTTGTCCTTGTCATTGTTGGAAGGTGAGATTGCCAGAGCCAAGCAATGAATCCATTTGGATGAAGTAGGTCATCTGCTATCACCATCAGAAATTGACCAACCACTATCACCATCAGTAGATGGGATCATATCCCCCAATGCTTTCCTAGAAGAAAAATACCTATGTGGTGAAGAGGTAGAGAGCTTCATGATGAAGCCAATGTCACCACTACAATGGCGGTGGGGAGCCTGAGACCGTGGGGTTTGGGAGCGGCAAGCCAAAGAGCTACAACCATGTTGACGGCTTTGAGGTGGAGAATGGTCATAGGAGGTGGATGGATCTGGAGGGACTCTAGCAATCACATACAAATCATTTCACCAACTCTTATCAATTCCTGAAGGTGGGCCACCTCCAACATAACCTTCTTGGCTTGCACTTGAATATGAAGCATCACATTATTACATATACACGCAGTAAAAAGCAAAACATGAATATCAATTGAGTTGTGAGAAAATAAACAACATTTCTATCTTTTCACAAAGTAAAGAGGATTCCACCCTGAAAGCATGCCAAATCTAATTAAATTTGAAGGGAATACAAGGTAAATCCCTTAGAAGGGTCATATGCCAAGAAAAAGGGTATGGCTAGAAAGGCCGAAAAAATCACAAATCTAACTCCACAAATTTTGGGCTTGAAGATAGAAGTAGAAGATTTTTTTTATGTCTCTGGTTGCCCATAAAATGAGCAACAAGGGTTTGGAATACCCATATGTTGTAGGCGAGAGCCCAAAGGCAAGCCTTGGAAAAGAATACACTAGGCAAAATGGGTGAGATTGGGCTTAAGAATAACAAACTAAATATTTTGGAATTTGTGATGCCAAATAGTCTAAGAGGACTCCAAATGCACAAAATATTCAAAGCCGGAACCATTGGTGGCCAAAATAATTTTAGAGAAAACCTAAAATTTACTAGCCAAAGAGAGCAGCTTGGTTATCCAGTGTAAAGGGAGAAAATTGATTAATGTTTAGAGTGATTGATTATTTGAATGTTTGTGTATTTCCGTAACCTTTACATTTAATTGTAATTTTGATGTGTGTGATATTGTAATTTGATTAAGAATATAGGCGGAAGGAAGATAAGATCTTCCTCTTTTATCCCCAAATGAACAAATGAAAGATCCAAGTTGATTAACCCAAAAGAAGGATAAATACATAAATGAATCAACCATTTGGAAATGAGAGTAAGGAAGAAAATCTTAAATTCTATTTTATGATTAAGGAGATATGATCTATAATAGTAATTGAAAAGGATGAGAGGAAGTACCAACCTTAAAGAATTACAGATCTGAAGAATGCAATTTTCTGAGGTCTGTACTCTATTTCTGGAAAATATGAAGTATGATCTGGAACAGAAACGCAGAGACGAACAAAACCCAGAAATATTTTTCTGATCTGACACCATCTTGAGAAAAAGGTTGACCTTGACCCACAAATGTCACCCCTGACCCAATAATCTTGACCCTAACCTGCACATGTCCGACAGAAAATCTGTTCGCGGATCTCGATAGTTCACTGAAAAGGGTATCCAGATCTGAGTTCAAATCTTTAATCTTGAACCTGTACCTACAAGAAAAAGAGATTTTCTTGTTGGGGGGAGTGGTTTGCCTTAGTCAAATCCCAATTTAGGAATTAACCTTAAAATCAATAAAGTATAGAATGCTAGCAAGTAGTAGAATTGAATCTAAGAATAAAGCTATGATATTCAAATAGATATGCAATTGTAATTCAAATGTAAGCAAGTATGTAAATATGAAAGCTTGGACTCAATAGAAACCATAAACCTCCATGATTGTATGCTTGGAATCCACATTGAAGGGAGAATGAATGAGTCTTGAGGATGCACAAAGGATCTTGAAGGAAGATCACACCACCATGATGGCTAGATCTAGGGTTTGAATGATGAATCTTGAATATTTGAACCTAATCCCTTCAAAGTCTTGAAAGCTTAAATCCTTGATCTTAAATGGAGGACTTGAATTCTTGAGAGGAATACTTGAACACCTTGAAAGCTTGAGAACATGTAGAACAATGGATTGCTTGAACCTTTTGCTTCTTGACAAAATCTTGGTTAGAGCTTTTTGCACTTAGAAGACTTAGAGAAAATGAGAGAGAAAGGCTTCCTTTTATATGAAACTAGGGCACAATCTTCTAGAGAGGCTGACATAGAAGAATTAAATTCCCATTAAAGCCTCTACCCCTAGGAGAGGACCTATATTAAATATAATTTCAGATTTTCCTCTTCGGAACCCAAAATAGCTGACCCAGAAGCGGGAAGATGAATTTTTTATGACCTCCGACAGCTGACAAGTTTCTAGATTTGAAAGGGGGACCCAAGTCAAGGTCAAGGTCAACCTTGACCTAGGGGATCAGAACCCATGGAAAAAGTGCCAGGTGGGATGGAAGGTGCCCGGAGAGGCCCAATCAGGGTCCTAAATAGGCATAGAGGAAAGATTCGAGGTCGACCTTGACCTAGGTCTAGGTCGAGGTCGACCCTAACCTAGGTCAAGGTCAAGGTCAACCTTGACCTAGGGGATCAGAACCCATGGAAAAAGTGCTAGGTGGGATGGAAGGTGCCCAAAGAGGCCCAATCAGGGTCCTAAACAGACACAAAGGAAGGAGATGATGTAGAAATGAGGGGACAATATGATGGCGGTCAAAAGCATCCCCTAAGGAGGGCTAAACATTCTTATCATGGAAGTGCTTCTATTTGAAGATGATACATTAAGCCCCCACTTTAGCGAAAGTATGGAAATCAAACATGCTTTCGGTAAAGTTAGAATAAAGACTCTGGTGGATCGCAACAATGTAGCAAAACATTGGGTCAAGGACATGAGCCCCTAGACCAAAGATTCTAACTCAACATACATGCATAAACATATGGAAGACAAAGAGAAATCAATCATAGAACATACATGACTACATAAGCAGGACAAGAGCAACACTATAGATAACATAGCTTCATGATCTAATCCTACTAGCATGAAAGTGAAAGAGAGAGAAAAGAGATAGTGATTACCTCACCTAGTAAGATTCCCACCTTACCATGAATCACCAAGGAGGGAGATCCCAACAGGTTCACCCAAAAACTGTGCTTTTAATTGTAATGTGTCTTCTGACGGCTTTTGAAAATATCCATAGATCCACATTCTTGTATCACTATGAATATAAAATACATGTCTTTTCAGGAATTAGCAACTTATGTGCGTTACCTTCCAAGGATTTAGCATATTGAAAATTTAAAAGGGTGTGTATCTCTTCAGGATTTAGCAACTTATGTACGTTACCTTCTAAGGATTTAGAAAAAATAAAAGTAAAAATGTGTGTCCCTTCAGGATTTAGCAACTTATGTGTGTTACCTTCCGAGGATTTAGCAAAAATAAAAATAAAAATGTGTGTCCCTTCAGGATTTAGAAACTTATGTGCGTTACCTTCCAAGGATTTAGCATGCTGTAAAATGTAAACTATTGTAAAATATAGTACAAGGGAGACCCTATATATGCCCCCCTCCTTATCATGACTACCCACTAGGCAGGATAAGGAAGAGAAAAGAGGATACCTACTTTACAAGGTAAGGAGATATCTAACTTAACAACAATGTATACCATATTCTTAGCGAAGAGTCTTGACCCTTACATCCAAGAACATAGATAATCGTCAAATGGATATGTCACTTATGGAAAAAAGGATCCTCAAAAGGGAAGAGATCTTATCAACAAGACCCTCACCATAGAGGAGTGCTTAGGATAAAATGTCATCTTCTAAAGAAAAGAGAGACCAAAGATTCAATCATCAAGCCCCTTGTAATCAAGAGGAAGAGGAATCTTAGGATGAAGGAAACAAACTCTAACCCAAAGCAAGAGAAAGAGTTTATAAATAACATAATTTGCAAAATAAAGAAGGGGTGATGACCTAGGACAATCACCTCTTATACAAGAGGATATCCATTGTCAAAAAAATACATCTTTATAAGGAAATAATGTTATATGATAAACAAATGTAACTAAGCTAAGGAAAGTAACTCCTTAGATAGAGGAAGAAGGAAAATACCTTTCCCCCTAGGTGTGAAGGCAAGGGATATATCAAATGATATCAAGAGATTTCATAGCAAAGAGATATCTTTACAAAACAAATGTCCTGGAAAAGATATCATGAATGATTTATAGGGATAGAATATAGAAGGAATAACCAATTAAACTCAAAAAAAAATACATGCTAAGAGCAAAATGTGTTGGAGATTTACTTATGGCAGCTAGTTGATTGTATGTTTGTCATTGATGACAACATATAATATACAGTAGTGTTCTCTTTGAACTTATTAGAATGATTTTATCAAGACTTGCATGGTTATATTCATGTTTTAGACATGTTGTTTATGTTTTGTTCATACACACAGACTCAGATATGAAGTTTCAGTTGTGTTGTCTAATTTTGTTAACAGCAGTTACAGGTTCTGGAGTTTGTCTGTACAGAGCCGATGTATTGCATTGGTTCTTGAGTTGTGCCTATCTTCAGGATATGCGTGTGTATATTCAAGTTTAGTTATGAGTTGAAGATAGTTATCTAAAGGTGCCAAACATGTTTCAACAAGATTTCAATGTTAGAGTTAATTTGGTGAGGCCGACTTTGTGAAGCATCGCGTCTATTCAGTTTATATTGCGTGGTTGTAATTATGCTTGCGTGGTTAGTTAAGCCGACAAGGATGTTATGAAGAGTTTCCTAACATGTCCCATGATCTCATACTTTGAGGAAGATACTTATAGTAGTTCATTTGTGGAACACTAAGTGTGAATGAGAAGATAAGAGATAGACAAAGTACAGAGCAGAATATCAGTTGTGTTTCATTCATCAAGGATCTATGTGAAGAAGTAAAATATTACAATACATTGGAACTAATCAAGACAGCAGGTCTACTCTACAGTTCATCATCAGATATAGTGCATATCTATTTTACAAAAGGTTGTAGCCTTCACCATTGAAGCAGTGAGCTTTTGGACAGTGAGTCCTCACCCTTAACAGGGTTATTTTTAAAAGACTCCTAATAGGGTCAGACTCTTAACCAGGTCACTATACTTATTGCATTGTAAAGAACAACTCCTAACAGGGTTGCAAGAACTTCTAACAGGGATTATTATAAACAATTATAGTTCATTGTGGGTGTTAATTCCCACCGGGGTTTTTACCATTTGGTTTCCCCGTAACCAAATTGTGGTGTTGTCTATTTTGTTATCTGAATGTGCATTTACTTTATTGTATTCTAGAGTTAATAAAAGGAAAGAATTAAATTAGCTGATAACTGATTCACCNGATTCCCCCCCCCCCCCCCCCTCTCAGTTATCCTTTGGGACTATTCTAACAATTGGTATCAGAGCCAAGTGCCTTGAAGAGAAATCCTAACAACTTAAGGTAGATTAGATGGCATACTTCAGAAAAGAGAGTCCTAAGTTCGATGGAGAGAATTATTTGGATTGGAAGAACAAAATGATAACACATCTACAGTGTGTTGGTTTTGACATTTTTGAGATATCCATACAAGAAGTTGTTATTCCCTCTCTAAAAGACCTCTCAAGAGATGATGCTACTAGTAAACAAAAGGATACATTCACAGCTAATGCAGTTGCCAAAGAAGCCCTTATAAGTGCACTATCTGATAGTGAA
>MU226744.1:25142-41467 GCA_018584345.1 Thuja plicata | reverse complement strand
ACACACACACAATATACATTCTATATACTCGGCTATTCATGGAGGTGGAAACCACCAAAATGGGGGTTTGACTAAGGCAAAACCCTATATAGCCACCCCAAAACCCCCTTTTCAGATATTTGCAGGTATAGGATAGAAAATTCAAGGCCAGATCTGGATACCCTTTTCAGATTTCTTTCAGACTGTGCGAACAGGGACACTTTTAGAGTTGAGTAGATTGAGTTGGAAAAAGTGGTACAAGGTCAACCTTTTTCATAAGACGGCATCAGAACAAAAAAATATTTATGGGTTTTGTTCGTCTCTGCGTTCTGGTTTGGTATCAACTGTCAGCATCTCCAGAAATAGTCTACAGAACTCAGAAAATGAGTTTTTCTAGATCTGCTATGTCATGAGGTAGGCATCTTATCACATTATTCTTTACATGCTCTTTTCCATCCTTTTGATCAATATAATTAAATGTAATATCCAGAATTTGGACATAGGATTTCCCTTTATTATACAAATCTTATTTAGGAGATCTAGGGCATTCAAAACTGCCTCCAAATTTAGATCCTACAATAGGAATATTTGGAATTGCATTAGAATTGATAGGATTAGAGTTGGGAATATTAGGAGCTAGATTAGGCATGATAAGAATAGGAAGATTAGGAGGTGTGGTATCTTCTACCCAATTCTTCACATAATCCAAAAGAGTAATAAGTCCACTACACAAATCTTTAATGAAAGTTTTGAAAGTAGGAAGACTAGTATTGGTTAATCTCAAAATAGCATAAGCAAGTGAAATATGAAAATTAAAAAACATGATGAAATGGATGATACTCTCATAGACATCATAGGTACTATAAAGAGATGCTAAAAGAAGCATAATAAGAAAAATAGCCATATACCAAAAGATCTTCATAATGAATGAGATGCAAGAAGTGTTGTTGTATTTTTATGAATATATATATTTTTTTGTATTTTAAAATGCAAGAGAATAAAAGAAAACTAATTTAATATGCATGCAAGAGCTAATGTAAGAGGCAAAGCATCTAACTCCAACAAGAAAGAGTTGTCTATCGCGGGTTCACCAAAATGTAAAGGAAGAAAATTGATTAATGTTTAGAGTGATTGATTATTTGAATGTTTGTGTATTTCCTTAACCTTTTCATTTAATTGTAATTTAAGTGTGTTATATTGTAATGTGATTAAGAATATAGGGGGGAGGAAGATAAGATGCTCCTCTTTTATCCCCAAATGCACAAATGAAAGATCCAAGTTGATTAACCCAAAAGAAGGTTCAATACACAAATGAATCAACCATTTGGAGATGAGAGTAAGGAAGAAGATCTTAAATTTTGTTTTATGATTAAGGAGATATGATATATAATAGTAATTGAAAAGGATGAGAGGAAGTACCAACCTTAAATAATTGCAGATCTGAAGAATGCTATTTTCTGAGGTCTGTACTCTATTTCTGGAAAATCTGAAGTATGATCCGGAACAGAAACGCAAAGACGAACAAAACCCAGAAATATTTTTCCGATCCAACATCGTCTTGAGAAAAAGGTCAACCTTGAACCAAAAATGTCACCCCTGACCCAATAATCTCGACCCTGACCTGCACAGGTCTGACAGAAAATTTGTTCGTGGATCTCGATAGTTCGTTGAAAAGGGTATCCAGATTTGAGTTCAAATCTTCAATCTTGAACCTGTACCTACAAGAAAAAGAGATTTTTTTGTTGGGGGGAGGGTTTTGCCTTAATCAAACCCCAATTTAGGAATTAACCTTAAAATCAATAAAGTATAGAATGCTAGCAAGTAGTAGAATTGAATCTAAGAATAAAGCTATGATATTCAAATAGATATGCAATTGTAATTCAAATGTAAGTAAGTATGTAAATATGAAAGCGTGGAATCAATAGAAAACATAAACCTCCATTATTGTATGCTTGGAATCCACCTTGAAGGGAGAATGAATGAGTCTTGAGGATGCACAAAGGATCTTTTAGGAATATCACACCACCATGATGGCTAGATCTAGGGTTTGAATGATGAATCTTAAATGTTTGAACCTAATCCCTTCAAAGGCTTGAAAGCTTAAATCCTTGATCTTCAATGGAGGACTTGACAGCTTGAGAGGAAGACTTGAACACCTTGAAAGCTTGAGAACATGTAGAAAAATGGAATGCTTGAACCTTTTGCTTCTTGACAAAATCTCGGTTAGAGATTTTTGCACTTAGAAGACTTAGAGAAAATGAGAGAGAAAGGCTTCCTTTTATATGAAACTAGGGAACAATCTTCTAGAGAGGCCGACATAGGAGAATTAAATTCACATTAAAGCATTTACCCCTAGGAGAGGACCTATATTAAATGTTATTTATGATTTTCCGCTTCGGAACCCAAAACAGCCGACCCAGAAGCGGGAAAATGATTTTTTTATGACCTCCGACAGCCGACAAGTTTCCAGATTTGAAAGGGGGACCCAGGTCAAGGTCGAGGTCGACCCTGACATAGGTCAAGGTTGAGGTCGACCTTGACCCAGGGGGTCAGAACCCTTGGAAAAAGTGTCAGGTGGGATGGAAGGTGCCCGGAGAGGCCCAATCAGGGTCCTAAATAGGCACAGAGGCAAAAGATGATGTAGAAATGATGGGATAGTATGATGGAAGTAAAAAACATCCCCTAAGGAGGGATAAATGTTATTATAATGGAATTTTTTCCATTCTAAGATGATACATCCAATAGGCTAACTTTTTCTCTAATCTAGCAAGGATCACATTCAAAAGTTCCAATTGAGAGCCCTAGAAAGAAAAGGGAATGCCCAGAAATCAAAATATTTCACCATGTTCTATCCACTTCCACCCATATTAGAGAATCTGAGGGGGACTAGGGAGGAAGGATTTCCAATAACAGTAGGTTTTGTGCTATTGAATAGCCAAACCAAAGGCCAAACAAAAGTGTCAAGACATAAAGTGCCTCTCAGATGTCGTGCTCATCTTCCATGAGGGTGAGAAAAAAATTATCCGCAAAATGGCCGTTTTCAAGCTATAAAGGTGACTTGACAGGAAAATTTCCCTAACCCGCTTTGTAGAGATAGATTTTACCAACAAATACCAAATCCTTCAACAAACAAAACATACAAGGAGCCAAAGGGCATCCTTGGTAGATAGATTTGAAAATCTCAAAGGATGAAGATTGACTGTTGTTGATAGTGATACATGCAGAAGTGTCCCTAAAAAATAGTTTCATAGACTAGATGAAGCGGGGGTCAAAACCAAGATCATCCAGCATGGCTAAAATTAAAGGTCATTCAATCATGAAGCGGGGGTCAAAACCAAGATCACCCAACATGGCTAATAAAAATCCATTCAATTTGGTCATAGGCCTTAACAAAGTCAATTTTGACAAAGATGGTACTCTCTCTTGAATGATGGGTCCATTCCATGCCTTCCTACACAACAATTATATTATCCAAAATAAATCTAGACTTAATGAAACTAGTTTGTTCAACATGGACAATCTACGGAAACAAATGACTGATCTTCAAAGCTATGGCCTTGGCTATAATCTTGTATGAGACATTGAGCAATGTAATAGGCCACTAGTTGCAAATTGCTTCAGGGTCACCCGCCTTAGGTATGAATTTAATATTTCCTTTGTTGATTAATTGACCAAGAGATTGAGAATGGAAAGCTTCCAAGTAGACCTTATGCAAATCAGGTCCCACACAAGACTAGAAGGTTTTATGAAATTCACAAGGAAAGATGTCACAAGGGGCCTTGTCATCAACCATGAAGAAGACCACTTCCTTGAGATCCTCAATGGTGAGAAATTGGTCACAAAAAATGTAATGTCCTTTTTTCTATAGTATGGAACACTACTAAATTCTTCACAATTCCTTTATGAATAAATAATGATTATAAACAATTTCTTAATGTTTCAACAATAATGGAAGATCTGATGTGTCGGAGACTTAATTCCAAATGCATACACAATATGTAAAGATAATTTAATGTTTGATATACAAGGCAATAATCATTGTGCCAAAATGGGATGCCAATAGGCAAAGCACTCTTATACAGAGCGACCCCAACATTTCTTCGGGTATTGTAGCACATTTTTGTCTTGATCTTTAATTTCTTATCCTATGATTGCATTGTAAAAGGTTTTAGGTACCTTTCAAAACCTGTTTTTACTTAATCAAAATAAATAATAAATTCTCTCTCCATGATCCTCTTTGAACTGATAAAGAAGACTCTTATATCTAATTGGTGGAGTGATGAGACTCATATGAGGCCAAAAGACATGACTCATGTCTATCCATAACTACTACTTAAATCACACCACTTGACTAATCGCTCCCTTCATGTGATATCTTGTATGTCATAATATTTATTCTTATTTTAATCACTCCTTACCAACATATTATTGGTGTGTTAACATACAATTAGTCTTTTACTAATCGATGCCAAATCACTGCCCAGGTTCATATCATTGATTAATTTACTCTCCTCTCACTTGTCTTCATGCATCCATGAGTGAGAAGGTGTCCATTACTTACAATGCAAATTGTATCTTCCTTCACATTAACATTATTCTTCCATAGTTAGTATCACATCTCTCCATTCTTATTGTTGCCCATCATTTCACTAGTATCATAATTATAATTGGCCAAAACATATTGACTTTGGCTGACTGCATATTTTATTGAGTAGCTCTATGTAATGTCCCCATTTTGAGCGAGCTTTGGAGTTAGTGGATTTAGCCTATCATTGGGTCCTTGTAGGCTAATACTAGTCATTAGAGGACCCTATTGTGGGTTGTGGCCCCGTTTTGAGGGAATTACTATTTATAGTAAGTCAACAGTTGGTTCCATGGAGCTCATATGATTTAGAGGAGTTATATGATGCTCTCAGATTTTATTTCCAGCTTCAGGTTTGGGCTCCAAGATTCTTGGAGGGAGTGTCTATTTTAGTAAGTCACCCCTGTTAGGTTCATTCATCATAATTTATCATCAGGATCACTCATGTGCTGTCAGATTTTGATTATGATGCTTCCTTGGTTGTTTTCTCAAGATGGGTGAATTATGATTATTATTTAATTAAATGGGCTAAGGTTGCTATTTTTATTGGGATTGTATTTTGGGCATCTTAGTGTTATAGCTCATTGGAACTAGGTTGAGAATTTTTAAATCCTGTGCTCATAAAATAGGGACCTTATGTGTCAGAATATTGTTATTTTAATGATATGGTCTCTTTTCATCATTAAAGTAGAAAGAAATATAATAATTTATTATATTTCAAATGTGCACATAAAGCATATTCTTTATGTAAGTGAAATGTGTGATTAAGAAGCTAGGGTTCAATTTCTTGTGGAGAGATTATTAAAGATACAGAGAAGAAATCAAATGCATTATTGATTATGTTATTCATTCAGTCTTTTTTGGGTTTAAATTATGGAGACAAGGGTTTTGGAAAAACTTGTTGATTGAATTGGGAATTCAATTCAGTGTTTCAATCTTTTTGAACTGGTGAAAGATTCTAACAAATTTTGAGTGTTTGGTGGAAGACATTTCGGCAATGGATGAAAGAGCTTAGTGTTGGATATTTTTAAGGTAGAGAGTTTGTTGTTTGTTGTTTTAAGGGAGAGAGTTGGTGTTTTGCTGGACGTGTGGTTGACATAGCAGGCTGTGGATGTAGAAAGGAGCAGCTGCCATCCCTTCTTAAAAGTTGCGGCCAGAAGTTGGTGAAGTTAGGGAAGCTTGTGCAGGTTCAAACCATGATGAATTTCTATGTTAAATAATAACGTTGCATATGGTATTTTTTAAATGCAAATGTAAATTTGAAAATGAATTCACAATTTCAACGACATATGTATTTCCATCGATGTTTAGAATTAAATTGTGCTTTTTATTTCAATTTGATTAATGTGGAGAAAAACAAAAGGGAAAACTATATATGTATTGCTGGAAAAATTAAAGGAAATCAGATTTCCATACTTTAAGAATTTTCTTGCAGTCAAATTGAGGGTTAGAGTCAGGCAGGCCCTTTATAGTGGTATCAGAGCGGTTTCCTATTATCCTATTGGGTGGAATCTATTGGGCTTACTTGTTTGACTTGAGTGATCAACACTCTTTCTTTAATTGCAGTCATAGGCAGATACAAGAAATTTGGAAAACATGGAAACCAGTTAGACAGTTTATCTGAGTTAAGAAAGCAAACAAATGCCTTAGTTAAGGATATGGAGAAACAAAGACAAACACTAGAAAGATTAAATGAGCCACTTGTAGATCCTGCAACTATCGATAAAACAACAAACTACTTGGTTTATTTGTTCAACAAATCCTCTTCATAGGGAATATATGCGGAGAGATTTGAGTTGTTTACAGGTGAGACATCCAAAAATCTCCATCTGTGCTTAGTGCATCAGCCATTAGTCCTATTTGCACACCTAAGGGTGCAGGGTTTTTACAGGGACATGTGGATGCGCTTGTCTTGTTGGCAGATAGTGGTACTGAGTTTTAGCATCTTGAGCCTACCAATGTTAGTGATACGAATCAAGCTATATCAGGCTGGTGACATGCCCACTGCTATTGATGGTAGTTTACATCAATTGGTAGTAGTACTAGCGATACAGGATCTGAGTTTCCAAATAACAGTTCTTTATGTGAGCCTATCACTGATGTCATGGATAGTAGGAGAGTAGAGGATGTTGTAGATATCACTATAGATTTTGACACCTTGGATGATGGTGTTATTTTTACTATTGCGAGGAGTATTTGAGCTCTGACAGCTCTGATGTTTATTATAGTTGTCGCGGTGTGGAGTCAGTATAAGAGACTGCAATCCTTTCCTGTAATGAGGAGGTGAGCATGGAGTCACCCAGTGATGAAACTCATGATGAGGGTGTTACATATTAGTCAGGTGACATAGGTTGATGTGCCATAGTGTAGATGATTCACGTGATGACATTGAGTCTTGTATGTAGCCAGAGATAGCAGAGGGGTCTCAAATAGCTGATGTTGATACTAGTATTGTGGATACCTCTAATGTTGGGTGTGAGGATGATGTGGGTTGCAGTGTGTTTGATTTTTTATATCAGACATTGGGTGTTGACTCAGCGTTGTCATCTGGTGGTGGTGGGTCCCAGGATCTATTTTTATAGGGAATCGCGAATGAGGATGGGGAAGCATATGAATGGAAGTAGTTTTTTTCAGCCAGGGCTTCCACTCCTTCAGATTAGGTGTTTGTATAGGTACCCAATAGCGATACCTCATCAGGAGACATGTGTGAGGTTGTTAGCGCACATGAGGAGAGTTATTATGAGGTTACTTCTTCGGTGACTCATGAGGATGACTCTACCTCTAGCGATTCATGCTTGGTTTATCAGACCTTGGTGGAGGACTCTAAGTTGTTAGTGAGTGAGGATGGGACCCATGATCTGGATTGTCATGTGGTTATAGAGGATGAGGTAGCTGAGGATTGTGATGAGTCAGATTTAGTAGCAGCTTCCTCGAGGGTAGATGAGGATGAGTCTGATGTCAGTACTCAATTTTTAGATGTGTGCTCAGATGTTAGTACACAGAGATACAGTGATTTTGAGGGGATTTTGTTGGATACAACTTCCTTTCATAGTGTGGATAGTACAGTTAAGATGGTACCTAGGAGACCCATTATGCAGAGTCATCATGTGACTAGTCAGTTGATAGTCGGTAACAAAGACATTACTTCTACTCTTGAGCATTTCGATGCTGCTCATCAACTGTCTTTTTTTTATGGTTGGAGTGCTCCTATGGTAGGTGAGCATTGTGGTGGTTACCTTTCCTTGATAGAGATTGATTCGTTGTGGGAGGCTGTCAGGATATTGAGATAGGATTATTTACAGTTGGTAGCTAACCGAGATCACCTAGTTGAGTGAGGAGTACAACATATGAGGCACTAATGGACAGAGAGGAGGATGTGAGTGAGCTTACTCATGAGCTCACAATGACTTATGAGGATTTAGAGAGCACTTAGTTGTCTCTCCAAGAGTCGCAAGGATGTTTAGCTGAGGTGATTGTGGAGTTGGAGCGGATTAAGTCTTTGCCAGCCGTAGATCAAGTTAAGTTGCATATAGTAGTGGTTGGTGGTGAGTCAGCTTCTATAGTTGTTAGTCATGGTTGTTTTGGGGATATAGTTACAACCATCCTTGAGGCAGATGTAGTAAATGAAAAGGAGGTGAGTGCATCGGTGGAGGACAATAGAGATAGTTTGGAGGTATTAGGTTCCCCAATTGCTAGCATGATGACAAATGATACATATCAGATTGTCGAGAGTCCTGAGGTAGCAGGATTGGATTCATTGGATAGGGTATCATCTATTTTGGAGGTGATCTCTCATGATGATTTGTTTCCTTCTACTGGAAGCAAATCTATTCTTTCATCTCATATAGCTGATAATGTTAGGCAGTTGGTAGTGCCCCAAAGGGATCAGTTGTGGATTGCAGGGGAGCAGGTTAATGTTGCTTCTTATAATTTCTACTGCACAGATTCATTCATGGAGTACTTGCTTGAGAGTCTGGTTTTACAGGAGGGACCTTTCAGAGCTTCTGAGGGTACACTCATTCGGGGTTCTCGCGGTATTCATCTTCTAGTGGGGAGAAATGTAGATACTTTGACAACAATGCTTCCTCACAGGGATTTTATGGTTGGGTTTGCTAAGAGAGTTACCAAGGATCCTTCTCAACCAATTTTTGAGAGTCATAGATTAGAGCCATCTTTGATCTGCGGTTCAATTTTGATGAGCCTCTTACAGGGATTGGAGCTTTTCACCATGATTACATAGTGAGGAGTGCTCATCATTTCTCTTTTGACCCACCGGTTGTGGACTTATTTGCGCGTCGGTGTGGGTTGGCTCCAGGTTTATACCATTCTTTTTGGGATGAATTTTCTCCATCTGTAGTCAATGGGGTTGGTTACTGCAAGTTAGTAGGAGGTGACTTGCAGGGTCAGTACATCCTGGATAGTTTTACAGTGGATGGATATATGGATTGCGGGAGTACACATGGTAGATTGGTAGGGTGTGCAGGGAGCTATGGTTTGTTAGATGGTTTTGGATATCCATTTTCCTTTGTTATGGATGGTTGTGAGTTTCATCTCTACTGGGATCCAGGTAGTCACTATTTTGGCACTGCAAATTGTGTGAGTCACTATGGTTAGCATGGTTACAGTGCGTTTTGGTTGGCTCAGTGGATGGTGATTTTATCACAGGAGTTTGTAGGTGATCACAGGGACATTACACCATTCTATCCTTGGGACCTGGGTGGACTTCTATGTTTTGTTTTCTTTGATTGCTTGAGGACAAGCAATTCCATGAAGGGAGGACTACAATGTCCCCATTTTGAGCGAGCTTTGGAGTTAGTAGATTTAGCCTATCATTGGGTCCTTGTAGGCTAATACTGGTGATTAGAGGACCCTATTATGGGTTGTGTCCCCATTTTGAGGGACTTACTATTTATAGTAAGTCAACAGTTGGTTCCATAGAGCTCAGATGATCTAGAGGAGTTATATGATGCTCTGATCAGATTTTATTTTCAGCTTCCAGTTTGGGCTCCAAGATTCTTGGAGGGAGTGTTTATTTTTAGTAAGTCAACCTGTCAGGTTCATTCATCATATTTCATCATCAAGATCACTCTTATGTTGTCAAATTTTGATTTTGGTGCTTCCTCAATTATTTTTGCAAGACGGATGAATTATGATTATTATTTAATTAAATGGGCTAAGGTTAGTATTTTTATTGGGATTATATTTTGGGAATCTTAGTGTTATAGCTCGTTGGAACCGAGTTGAGAAGTTTTAAATCCTAAGCTCATAAAACAGGGACCTTATGTGTCATAATATTGATATTTTAATGAAAGGGTCTCTTTTCATCATTAAAGTGGAAAGAAATATAATAGTTTATTATGTTTCAAATGTGCACATAAAGCAGTCTTTATGTAAGTGAAATGTGTGATTAAGAAGCTAGGGTTTGATTTCTTGTGGAGAGATTATAAAAGACATGAAGAAGAAATCAAATGCATTATTGATTATGCTATTCATTCACTCTTGTTTGGGTTCAAATTATGGAGACAGGGGTTTGGGAAAAACTTGCTGATTGAATTGCGAATCCAATTTAGTGTTTCAATCACTTTGAACTAGTGAAAGATTCCAGCGAATTGTGAGTGTTTGGTAGAAGACATTTCAGCATTGGGTGAAAGAGCTTAGTGCTGGACATTTTTTAAGGTAGAGAGTTTGATGTTTGTTTTTTTAAGGGAGAGAGTTGGTGTTTTGCTGGACGTGCGGTTTCCATAGCAGCCCATGGATGTAGAAAGGAGAAGTCACTATCCCTTCTTATAAATTGTGACTAGAAGTTGGTGAAGTTTGGGAACCTTACGAAGGTTAAAACCGTGATGACTTCCTTTGTTAAATAATAACGTTGCATATGATATTTGTTAATTGCAAATTTGAATTTGAAAATGAATTTAAAATTTCAATGGCATATGTATTTCCATAGATGTTTAGAATTAAATTGTGCTTTGTATTTCAATTTGATTAATGTGGAGAAAAACAAAAGGGAAAACTATATATGTATTGCTGGAAAATAAAAAGAAATCAGAATTCCAGACTTTAAGAATTTTCTTGCAGTCAAATCGAGGGTTAGAGTCAGGCAGACTCTTTACATTCTATATGCTGGAACGATCCTTTCCACATTATAATTTGGATAATTAATTCCATCCTTGCCTTTCCAAGTAATAGATAGTTGGCCAAGGATCTTCATTGATTATTATTATTTATTGATGTCTTAAGTATAATTCTTAAGTCGGCAACTCAACTGTGAGATATTGGCTTTATCCTATTAAGAATAATATTTTCTCAAGTCGGTGCCTTCTAGGTGCGAATCAATTTGCCACCCTGATTAACTGACTCATTCTTTAATTAAATATATCTAAATTTACTCAGTGATATTTACTTTACATGAAATATTATTATTATTATTATTGAAAAGTAACCACGATATGTTTATCTCTATTGTAGATATGGGAGTTTATATACATCGTAATTTTGATGGTGGTCATAGTAGTTATTGATTTGAATTGGGGACATTACAATCTCCCACTCTTGGAAAATGCTTTCCCACAAGAATTCCCATATTTTCAGGATGATTACTGGGTCGCAAGGAAATGTGTAGAATGACTCAATGTAGATCTATTGCTTCATGTTGATGTCTTCGGACTCATTATACAATTCACTTATCATGAAACTTCCAGATCCTGAAGATTAGTGCACCAATGGTTCTTATGATGATTATCCAGAGAAATGATCTTGTAGTGTCCATCTTTAAGGCAACTCACCCAAAGCGGTATTGATTCTTTACAAGGATGTCTATTGATAACCTTATACTTGTATCCATTATTGGCGAACAAATATTCATTAATCATTAAGCTCCAACTATAAATTGAATTCCAAATTATCCTTACTTGTGTACCATCCCCTAGAGACTATGCTAATCCTATTTTAGTAATTTGATGAACCTTCTCCTCACTGAAATAGATGTTAGGGCTGAGCTCTTCAAAACTCTTAACATCTGATCTTTGTCCGAAAGACGAAATCCCAATTTGAATTACAACCTTGTGTAGTTTTATTGAATAGTGTTTAGTGGAACCATTATTAGAGTTTTCTATCTTGTTACAAATGGTTCTCATCGCTTCCTTGATTGAGGATGCACCAGGATCCCAAAATTTATTTTCATCCCTGCCTTGGTGTGATTTCAATTCAACTCTTTCACTCAGTTTAAAGAGTGGGTTACTGCAAGTCTTGTCCATTTTGAATAAGGGGTTATGAATAAATTGAAGAGTGTCCTCATTTCTGAAATCAAACTTGTCTAAATCCAAGCTTTCATCATCTGCTTCCTTATCTGATTTTTCTAATACAATATTTCCTCCTCCATCTTGTGATCTTCGGATATGATGATATGTTTGCTTGTACTGAGCGTCCTTGTCCACTAGCCTTTGTATCTTATCTTCCCATACTTTTGATGTTATAAATCCTTGTTTACCCATCTCAAGATGATTAGATCATATACAAGTAGTGACTTCAGGTTCTCTTACATTAGATGCACTACTCCCCTCAAATATGGATGATAAGTTTACTTTGGAAGGAGAGAGAATTTTGATTGCAAGATTTAAATTTTATGTTGTTATTCCTTGAGCATGATTCTTGTGAGGATGTGAGGTCATCCTCATAATACTCATGGATCCATGTGCTTGCCTCATTGGTGATACATGAGGAGTCAATAACTTATTTTTCCTATTTATGTATTTGTGGCTTCTTGAAACATCCTTCTGGTGCTTGATGATCACCTCTTGCATTAACCTTTCTTAGGGTTTCAATTGTAATTTCTCTCTTTGGTGTAACCACTTTCATTTCCTCCAATGATGAGTGGAAGTTAGAGACTCGTGGTGCAATTGTTGTGCTGCAATCATTTATCTCATATTCGATAGAGTGCTCATGATTTCCATTTTCCCTTCTTAAGTCCAAGTGATGACTACTTTTCTTCTTAGGTGGGTACTTAATTCGATCCTGGTGCCATCAATCTTGCAAATCACCAAAAGTAAATTTATTGCTATCTTGTCGTTCTTTCTTTGGAAGAAAAGTAGGAAATGTTGGTCTAAATTAATGGGTATGATGTCTGGAACATTCCTCATTTCTTCTTTTTTCCTCGTCTTTTCCATGATCGTCATTGGTTTGTAATCCCAACAATTGAGCCATTTTTTCTTGAATGTTTCTTTGTTATTTGATGAATTGATCAAAGCGATTGTTAATTCTTTCATTTTCTTCCATTTTTGAACCTCTTTGTTATAATAGTTTCTCACGTGTTTTGATCTTTATTAATACGTTCCCCACTGGCTAGCAAGTTTGTTAGCTCTGATACCAATTATAACATCCCTTTTTTTTCTATAATATGGAACACTAATTAATTCTTCACAATCCCTTTATGAACGAATAATCATTATAAATGATTTCTTAATATTTGAACAATAATGGAAAATCTGATGTGTCTAAGACTTAATTCCAAATGCATACGCAATATACAAAGAATTCCAAATGCATACACAATATACAAAGATAATTTAACATCTAATATAAAAGGCAATAATCATTCAATTGATTAAATAATCTATGTAAGTACAATGTCTCAGTTGTTTATGATATAACAAGAAATATATGCAATGATAGGGTTCAATAACCACGTACTGATTATTGTGTCTGGTTTGCGATTAATAATATTCAATGGTATGCAGGTTGTTTCTGATATGGCGATTAATATATGCTCTGATAAACACTGATAGATGTATCTGATATGGCAATAAGAGTATGCTTCTGAGATGCTCTCTGATAATGTCTTTATATGCTTGCACCAAAATGGGATGTCAATAGGCAGAGCACTCTTATACATGGCGATCCTTACATGATAACAAATAATAAATTCTCTCTCCATGATCCCCTTTGAATTGATATTGAAGTCTCTCTTATATCTTATCGGTGGAGTGATAAGACATGATGCCAAAAGACATGACTCATGTCTATCCATAACTACTACTTAAATCGAACCGCTTGACTAATCGCTCCCTTCATGTGATATCTTGTTTGTCGTAGTATTTACTCTTATTTTAATCGCTCCTTACCAACACATTATTGGTGTGTTAACATACCATTAGTCTTTTACTAATTTATGCCAAATCACCTCCTAGGTTCAGATCATCGATTAATATACTGTCCTCTCACTTGTCTTCATGTGTCCATGTGTAAGTAGGTGTCTGTTACTTACAATGCAAATTGTATCTTCCTTCACATTGACGTTATTCTTCCACATATAGTATTGTATCTCTCCATTCTTATTGTTGCCCATCATTTCATTGGTAGCATGATTATAATCGACCAAAACTTATTGAATTTGGTTGACTACATATTTTATTGCGTATGTAATGTCCGTTTTTTTTGGGGGGGGAGGGGGGGGGGGACATTAGAGATTTCATTATCCAACCTTATAATAAATTAAATGACTTAAGGGGACTTAAAAAGGGAGATTATAAAAGGCAATTTAATATTATAAGGAGAGTTAATAAGAGACAAAATGGGTAGAAGATGAAAGACATAAATGGGAAGGTGAAGAGTCGCCAGGTTGTGCTTAAAAAAAGGAGGAGGAGCTCATTTCAGCATGCTTGGTTTTATGATTTGGTTACTCTTCTCTTGGAGAATTTGGGAAGCTTCTAGCTTTCAATTCTGAAATCTGAGGACGAAAACCTTCAGGCTTTCTCGATGGATTGGACGGAAACCCAGTTCATCTTCTGAGGTGGATTCACGACATAATTCACATTGTGTTCTAGGTTCTTCTCTAGTTTCCAATCTGACTGTGACTTTTGTTTTTAAGATTGGATCATTTTATTAAACTGTTGAAGATTGAATGAAATAATATTTCTAAGATTATTTTATCTGGGCATTTTCTGGTATTTGCTGGTGAATCTATAATTTATTGCATGAAATTATTTGTTTAAACTTATGAAATAACTTTGAGAAATATTGGAGAAAATATTCATTGGAGATATTACAGTGGTATCAAAACTGAGCCTGTGAAGTTTATTCAGAAACAAATTTGAAGAGAGATTTATTAGAGTTGCTTTCTGCTATGGTCTTTTGAAGTAACAGAAATAAGTTAATCCTTGATTCATAAATCGACAATCTCATTCTTAATATTGTTACCTGTACCGTCTCAAATATTTTGGATTCTCGTAATTATTTTATCTCTCCAGCAGTCCAAATACAATTATATGGGAGTCGTCTATCAAGTCATCGCTTCATTTAGGATTTAATAATTTGTGGGACCCGATTGAGGGAGAGAATTCAGATTTGACAAAAAAAAGAAAATCGTACAAACTTGCAGACTTGAGTCAACTTCTGAGAAATGCAAACTTTTGGACATTATCTTCAGTATCGAAAAAAACTCTGAGAGTATGGAATAATTGTTTAATACACTAAATTCAAAGAGTTGGGTGTAACAGACGCCTAGAATCAAAACAAGTCGGTTTCCAAAGTACAGTGGATATGAGAACAACCTGAAACATTCACGAAGCTACTGGTGTTAATATTTACGTGGGATTTGAATGCGTATTTCATGGGAGCCAGTCTTATAGTCGTATATCCTGTGAATTGAATGGATTTGTATTACTCAGGTGTTGTTGAGAGTCTGAAACTGTGCAAATAGAAGGCTTGTCGGGTGTGTTAGAACAGAGTACGCAGGCTGGGAGTGAACGTGGAGGGCATACGAGCTGGTCGATGTAGCAAAAGAGGCCCCTTTCTGAGAATACCGTCACTGAAGGTACTAGAGAATGATTTATTTCCATTGGAATATTTTGATCGAAAATTGGTTTTTGCTTTCGGCATATTGAATCAACAGCCAATAGCCAGAGTTATATTTCTCAGTCGAGATCGATAAAGGAAGGTAATGAAAGTGAGACGGTTGTCCCTACCACTGTCGTCTTGAAGTTTTGAACGGAGGAAGCACACTCAATGTTCATTGCTATCGTTTAATTTCCTTCCTTTCAATACAAGTAGTGCCGACTCAAATAAGATTTTATCCAAGGTCGATGCATTAAGCAATGATTAACAACTACGACATCTTTCCTGAAAACATTAATATTGTCGTTATACGTGAAAGTCCAATATTTTAATAGTTGTCGTGACATTGGGATGAACTAATGCTTCAAGTGGCCAATGTTTAAATAATATCGCACAATATTACCGCCCAGTTGCAGGTGAATGAAATATATTTTTTGTGCGTGATTAGTGTTATTTGAATGATGACCATTCTCTTCATTCTGTGAAGGAATTATAATTAGATGAGCCAGAGGTCGAGCATGCAGACTTCCGTTACCAAGGACTCCCTGAAAAAAATAAAAATATTTGAGAGATGTTTATGAGATTAACATCTGCTATAATTTCAAGACTTAGAACTTTCATGATTTTCACGAACATATATCATAATATGGAAACATAAATAATCATTATGAAAAACAAATAATCATTAATCACTTACTTGAGTCCATTAGTGCTGAAATCTTGAAAATAACTAGTGCAGAAATCTTTTGTTAATCCTGAATGCTTTCACGAGATAAAAACGGTTTCTCCCTCTTACCCTTTTTTACCGATACATTCTTTTCAGATTCAATACTTGATGGCATTCTGAAAGATCATTTTATGGGTGGAGAGAGGACCGGTTTTCCCAAAACAGTTATACTCCACTTGCCCATCAAAGTAGGAGTCTTGGAAACTA
>MU226744.1:2079-20050 GCA_018584345.1 Thuja plicata | reverse complement strand
GGCCTTCCAGTGACACCTCATCTTTTGAGGTCACCTCTTCAGCACCCACTGACTTTCACTCCTCTGCATTGGAGTCACAGTGGTTTGTTCATTGCTCCAGGGGTTCTTTCATTCTGGGGGGGCTTTGAAGCCTCGACCCTCTCTCACGGGGGGGTTAGCAGCACGCATTGTACTACTGGCTTTGAGAGAGTCTCTTGAAGTCATTCTTTTGTCTTTGCTTGCTTTTATATCTCTTTTTTGGGTAGGGTTTTTCCCACTAGGTTTTCTCTATTTCCCCGGTTTACAGAGATTTCTTTGTTGTTGGGTTCCTGATCAGGCCTTGTTGCCGGGACCCATCTTTCCTGCTTTCTGCAGTAGTTTAGCTGTTTTGCTTCTCCCTAAGTTACACTTAAGGGGGGGTGTTAGAGTAGTTATATAATAGCTAATAATTAAATCATTTAATTATTAGTCTATTATACTCTAGGCTTAAGTTTCACTTAGACAGCGCTTATAATTCTTTAGGGTTTCACCTTTAGGGTTTCGGTATCCTTTATAAGGATTCACCACTTTGTATTTCTTACGGAGATTGTAATCATTTCATTGTTGATAATATAGAAGTTATTTCTTTCAACATGTTTTTCCTGTCTCTGGCCTTTTGGCCGCCATAGATGTTCTTCTTCTCTTTTGTCTTTGATTCCAGTCTGTAACAGTCTTGCATGCAGGTGATTCTTGGGAGTTGTGGGTTGATAGTTTTCATCAACTCCAACACAATCCACACATACTCCAAAATAAGAAAAATCTAGGTTTAAGAGAATCCCATCTTTTACTAATCTCAATAACCGTTCTCTGGAAATATGTCCCAGCCGTTTATGCCACAAGTATGAGGAATTTTCATTCATGAGACTACGTTTAGTGCCAATATTATGATGCAGGATAAGAATAGTTTGAGCAAAATTATTATCAAGTTTTAATTTGTACAAACCATCACAAAGAATACCCGAACCAATAAAAGAGGTATTCTTAAACAAACTGAAACTTTTATTCTCAAATTTAAAAGAGGAACCATCAATATCAAGTTTAGACAAGGAAATTGAATTCCTGGAAATAGAAGGAACATAAAGAGTCTAAAACAGATCCAAATGATAACCAGAATCTAGAAATAAATGATAGGTCCCAACGGCTTCAACTGGAACTTTAACCCGATTTCCCATGAACAAAAAAATTTCATTTGGATTTGTGGTCTAGGTTGTAAGGAATCCCTGCATCATAGTTGAGACATGAGTAGTAGCCCCAGAATCAATCCACCAAGTATTCGAAGGAACTTCAGTTAGGTTTGACTCGAAACAAACAGAAATTAAATTCATACCTTTCTTTTCGAACCATTCCCTACGTTTCTGACAGTCTTTCTGATAGTGTCCCGACTTTTTACAGAAGTGACACTTATCACTGTTCTTTTCCTTCTTATAAGCCAAAGAACCTTGATTTGGCTCATACGCCTTAGGTGGTACTCGCTTCATACCGTTTCTTGGCTTTTTCTCTTTCCTTTTGACTCCTTGAGTTGTGAGATGAACTGAATGTTGTCCATGTTGCTTAAGTCGTGCCTCTTCTTGATTGAGCATACTGGCAAACTCATTCACATTCCACTTATCCTTAATAGTGTTATAGTGAATCTGAAATGGCCCATACTGAGGAGGTAGGGAGTTCAAAATAAATTGCACAAGAAAGAATTCATCCACCTTCATCTCAAGTGTCTTTAATTGAGCAACCAAATTCGTCATTTCAAGGACATGCTCATGTATTCCGCGTGTACCATCAAACTTCATGGTGGTAAGCGTAGCCATCAGTGTTCCAGAAAGGGATTTGTCAGCAGTTCGGAAATGCTCTCCCATAGATTTCAGAAATTCTTTAGCATTGTCAGTTTCAGGAAGAGTTGACTTGATGTTGTTTGCTACAGTCATCCGCATAAACTTAAGGCTCAATCTATTCGATCTTTCCCATGCTTTGAATATAGTCTTTTCTTCCATACTGCTTTTATCAGTAATATCAGCCGGTTTCTCAGTTTCAAGAGTTGTATCAAGATCCAGAACACCGAGGTGAAACTGAACCCGTTCTCTCCAATCTGAGAAATTCATTCCATTCAAGATCGAAGCAGAAGAGGCATGCGAATGTAGCGAAATAGGAACTGACACTGCAACCAGAAATTCATGTTCATAACATTAATTTTAAGAGGTATAATTAAATAACCAACATGAAAATACATGGTTTAATAATAAATAGTATTACCATGACCTACCTTTGGGTTAATCTTATGGTAAACTATTAACCATTATGGTGAATTCCTTTTCACCCAATAGAACTAACTGATAAAATATTCATAACTAAGTCTGTTACCTTTGGGTATTCGTACCATTAATCGTGAATATTCACCAATCATCCTATTCCAATTAATTAATCTTTTAAAAATGGTGCACCTTTGGGCCAACCTAATATTGTAGTGATTAAATAATTGCAATTTGCAAAGTCATTATTTTTAATACCAGGAAACAAGTATTAAACTCCAATAATTTGACTTGATATCTACATATCATTCCAGTTGGGCCACTTTGGTGGCTACCGAGCCGTATCATAACCTAGACCTCAAATCAATATAATGATTTTGCATATACATTAAATCAACAAAATAAAAATAATCAATACAAGAAAATTATTATGCAGCAACCATGTATTAAACCAAATCATGGTTTTGCGTTTATAGCATGCATAAAAAATTTGATCCAATAAAATGTATAAAACATCATTAAACATAATGGAAAAACATGAGAGTTCTCAACAAGGCTCTGATACCACATGTAAAAAATAAAAATATTTGAGAGATGTTTATGAGATTAACATCTGCTATAATTTCAAGACCTAGAACTTTCATGATTTTCACAAACATATATCATAATACGGAAACATAAATAATCATTACGAAAAAAAAAATCATTAATCACTTACCTGAGTCCATTAGTGCTGAAATCTTGAAAATGACTAGTGCAAAAATCTTTTGTTACTCTTGGATGCTTTCGCATTCTGAAAGATCATTTTATGGGTGCAGAGAGGACCGGTTTTCCCAAAACAGTTATACTCCACTTGCCCATCAAAGTAGGAGTCTTGGAAACTACTCCTCTAAATGATCAATAAAATTACAAAAAAGATGTGGAATCTCATTTTTTATTAAAACCGTAACTGCCTATCATACGTGCCTCTTCATGTGGGCCATTAAAATGAATTAATAAATTAGTCGTACACTTCCCACCAAGATTAGTATCAAAGAATCATAAATTTCCATGGGAGAGCGTTTAGCAATATATTCACACTTTGGTATAAATTTTTCATCATCAGCAGATGGTCTGTAGGTCAGTCTGAGGAATAAGCGTTCTCCTTGAAGCGTATAAAGGGAAAATTAACTAGAAATGTGTCAAACATGGACATGGAAGAAGACTAGAGAATTCAGGAATCGAACAGGAATAAGTAATATTTATGAAGGAATTTCATTATAGTCGAGCAGATTTATGTGTTGATTTTTGAGACTTGGGTTCTGGGATGATTGTTGTATATTAAAGATGGCTTACATATTGAATATTGCAGGACTCGATACAATTATGAGATATATCCATTACACAGAAGAAAGAAATTTTCGTTCCCAGCACATTTGATATGTGTAGATGAGGAATTAAAGCATGATGCACCCTTTGATATATGCAGCTACCAGTTTTCCTTGCACTACTCTTGGTCAACAGAGGAACGTTCACAACGAGCTTTGTTAAATGTATCTACAGTGCTTCATCCAGGAGGCACTTTGGTTGGTATTATGTCAGATGCAAATGTGATTGTTAGAAAGCTACGTAAAGTTGATGGACTAAAGTTTGGGAAAACAAGTCTCATATTAATCGCAAGCACAAAAGGTCAGGTAAACTCATTCTGGACATGTTCTTTCAACTGTATCTGAGAACCCATCGAGTTGGTGCTAAAATGGAGGTATGGAATTAATACAACCTGTATTTCAAAGGAGATTCACACTGTGTCTATTAGAGAAGTGTCGTATGTAGTGGGTGATCACGATATATTAAAAAACACATGGGATAGATTTTTGGGTGGTTGGTAATATAACGACAGGCTGGCATCACCTTTTTCACCCAGTGGGCCAATGTTCTTATTATTTCTAACATTACTGCTCCTTTTCCTTGTCACTGCATATGAATTTAAAGGTACGTGGCTGCTATAAATGAAGGTGATTTTTCATTTCTACCAAACAAACCGGTTACTCCTGCTATTGGGCTATCTGTTGTGCTCTCGTTGTAGAATATTAAGGTAGGTCCTATTCAAAATTTAATTGCTAAATCTGAGTAGTTAGTGTTACTAGTATATTATTTTTTGTGATGTCAATATTCATGTTTTTGCAAGTATATTCCTTTTGAGACAGAAATCAAAATTACACCTTCATGCAAACATTCTGTGAGAAAAGGATAGATTAAAGCAGTGTTAGTGCAGAATTTGAGTAAAATTTAGTGGCTCACAATCGTAGCAGTGTGCAACAAATTCTGTGGAGTTCATAAGATAATGGAAAAGCTGAAAGGCAAGGTGTTATCAAGGAAATTCAATGACATCTTTAAGGGTGAACATTTAAGGGACCTGCAAAAATAAATTGAAATAGGGAATGAATTATATTGCCTTGGATGGCAATTGGAGAATATGAAATTTATGGGAGGTGTGTTTGTCAAATTGGAAAAGATAGATTCATGTCTATCTAGGAAAGACCAGACTGATTGTAGACTCCTCAATTGGGCCTTGCAGCCTTCTATGGTTGTTTTAGTCCAACAAAGGTTTATGGAACATCCTCATAAAGATGTTAGGTTTGCAGTTGCTTCATGTCTCAGTGAGATCACACATATTACAACTTCTATTACCCCTTATGCTGATAACATTTTGAAGCACGTATTACAGTTGATTGTGGACAGTTTAGGTGGACTAAATAATGACAAAGGTCCTACCTTTGGTAAGGAGATAAAAATCTTGGAACTTATGGCAAAAACTAGAATTTTCATTCACATGTTGAATCTCAGTCCAGTGGAAAAATGATTCAACGGTTATTTCAGTGCCTCTTAAGTAATTTCAAGAAGCATCATCTAGACAATGTGAGGGCTTGCATAAAAACTATCATGTCCTTAATCTTAGATGAGGATGATGACATATGTAAGCAGTTACAATTAGATTTGTTGGAAATCTGGAGAGGAGAGCATAAGATCTCACCCATGGCATATGAGCTCTCAACTGAATTGATTAAGTATAAGGTTGAAAGGTTCAAGGATTTTATGACTGAAAAATGACGAATATCAGTAGGCATACAGGTTGCAGGATCTTCGGAAATGAGCAAGAACCAAATGAGAAGAGAGAAGATTTGTTTTACATGCCAAGAGGCCTGGTCACTTGAACATGTTTGCACTATTATTCAGGGAGAAGATATATTGCAGCCAAGTGGTGATGAAAATGTAGCTTTGAATTAATCTCTTACATGACATAATGAAGGCACAAAGGAAAATAGTTTCCAATCAGCCAAGGTGGTTAATGTGGAGGAAGAATCAATCATCACAGGTGAGGAGTATTCATAACTCTACTTTGGTGACTTAGAAGCTAAAATTGACAAAATTTTGGTTAAGGATTGTGACAACCAGTTGGATGCCTTTAACAGTTCATGTCATGAGAAATTGTTGGATGACATAACAAAAACCTTACCTCTTCATACAAATCGGTTCGAGGCCTATGATGACACTAATGACACCTTGAGCAAGCGTTGTGTTGAATCATGTATTTTTTATGGCAATACCTCACTCATACATGATAGTGATTTAGATGAGCAATCAAAAATAGAATTTTAGGATGATGTTGTGGGTGACCAACTAGAAAGTGCATGCCAAAATGAGCATGATTCTTTGAAGAATTAGGTGAAAGTTAATGATGATGTCATCATTGCAGCTCTTGTACATCATGATAGCACTCACGGGATTATTAAAGATCTTCATAGGAAGGCTCAGAGGGAAAAAGGACAAAGCAGTATAGGAAGTGAGTCTTATGTTGCTGATTTACAACCCAGGTCAAAACAGCTTTCGAGATTTGGAAATCAGAATATTTATGTTTACTTTCAGACCGTGTTTTCCTGTTACAGGTTGCTGAAATATATAATAAAGAATTGAGGGAGAAAGAGGATGAGGTTAATAATCTCAATAGGGAGCTTAATGTTTCTTAGGAGACATTAGAGCAGACACAAATTGCTCTTCAGGAAGCGAGAAATCAGATTGTTGCCACTAATCAATACAGGGAACATGACGACAAAGGAAGGTCTGAGTTTTTTCTGGAAGTGATTAAGGAACTTGATAACATACAACATACTTATGACTTGGATATTTTTCCCAAAATATCAAATAAAAAATCTTTGGATCATCCATAACTTCATTATGAGTTGGATAACTTTCACTTGGTTGACAATTTCTTGTTTCAAATGGATGCTGATTGGACAATTGACAATCCACTCTTTGAGTTGGATGAGGGAGTTCTTTCTGGTTCTAGTGATGAGGATGCAAATGATTGTGGGATTTGAGACCCAGGTACAGTTTCTAGTGATGAGTTTGGAACACAAGATCAGAATAGTGGATTGATTGGTAGAGTTAGTACTATTTCCCATTCTTTGATCATCTTACACATGGGTTTGGATTCTTATTTACATATGGGTATGGATCAACAGGATATTACAGACAGTTGGGAAGGTGGATGGCATCTCTGTTTAGGGAACCCATGAGTAACATTCTTATGGTTAGTAATGTCTCAAGGAGCCGGTTGGCATAATGTTGAGTTCCCACCTTCATTTGACCTTAGTGGTGCTTGTGATTTCAGCTGGAGTGAGGTTCTCAGTTGGATTGAGGATCTTCGTGTATATGATAGTAGCACATGGCAAGTTGATTTGACTGATCATGCACTTCGGGTGATTGGGGATCCAGGGGTTGATGAATGGAGCACCTTGCATTGTGAGGATTGGGTTGGGTTACTTAATTTTATGAGGCATACAGCAGATAGGTTTAGAGTCAACCAGCAGGTATAAGCAGCAGTGCCTCTCAGGATGGTTTGGGACCCAGGGAGTTTATGGTTGGACGAGTTGCACTTGGACATCCTTCCTCGCAGTATGTCAGGATTTTATGTCAGATGTGGTAGGTTCATATGGGATCCTGGTATTCATGTATGGCTACATGATTGCTTATGGACAAGAAATATTAAGGAGGGAGGACTGTAATGTTCCCTTTTTTGGGGACATTAAAGATATTTCATTAGCCAACATTATAATAAATTAAATGACTTAAGGGGACTTAAAAATGGAGATTATTAAAGTAAATTTAATATTATAAGGAGAGTTAATAAGAGACAAAAGGGCTAGAAGATGAAAGGTAGAAATGGGAAGGTGAAGAGTCACCAGGTTGTGCTTAAAAGGAGGAGCTCAATTCAACATGCTTGTTTTTATAATTTGGTTACTCTTCTCTTGGAGAATTTGGGAAGCTTCTAGCTTTCGATTCTAAAACCTGAGGATGGAAACCTTCAAGCATTCTCGGTGGATTGGACATAAACCCATTTCATCTTCTAAGGTGGATTCGCGGCAGAGTTCACATTGTGTTTCAGGTTCTTCTCTAGTTTCCAATCTGACTGTGACTTTTGTTTTTAAGATTGGAACATGTTATTAAATTGTTGAAGATTGAATGAAATAATATTTCTAAGATTATTTTATCTGGGCATTTTCTGGTATTTAATGGTGAATCTGTAATTTATTGCATGAAATTATTTGTTTACACTTCTTAGATAACTTTGAGAAATATTGGGGAAAACATCCATTGGGGATATTACAGAGTAGCTCTATATGCTGGAACGATCCTTTCCATATTATAATTTGGATAATTAATTCCATCGTTGTCTTTCCAAGTAATAGACGGCTGGCTAAGGATCTTCACTAATTATTATTATTTATTGATGTCTAGGTATAATTCTTAAGTGGGCAATTGAACTGTGAGATATTGGCTTTATGCTATTTAGAATAATATTTCTTCTCAAGTTGATGACTTCTAGGTGCGAATCAATTTGCTACCCTGATTAACTGACTCATTCTTTAATTTAATATATCTAAATTGCCTCAAAAATATTTACTTCACCTAGAATATTATTATTATTTAAAGTAACCATGATATGTTGATCTTTGTTGTAGATGTGGGAGTTTACATACATCATGCTTTTGATGACGGTCATAGTACTTATTGATTCGAATTGAGGACATTACAAAAAGCTTTTGATCTTCAGAAAGCCACGAGGGAACAACATTGAGGCATTCACATAAAGCCCTAATATGCTCAGGCAAAGCTTCTTGAGTAGTGAAGACTTTCTCATAATGGAAAACAAAAGCCTGGAGAATGTCTGGTAGCTTAGAGAGCACTGTATGACCTTCCTTGATTATTTTGATACTAGGTGAGAAGTGACGTGCATGAAGAGCCAAAAAAACTCCTTGGAAGCACTATCTTCCACCTTAAGCTAGTGCAACCTAGCTTTGACTTGGGCACTATAGGTTGTATGATTGTCAACAATCTACTTCTAATGGCAGAGCTGAGCAACTGTAACTTGCAAGCTGCGAGAGAAGGGATTGGTTGCAAGATCCTTCGTGGCATGACAAAGATCCAAGGTGGTAGTTTCATAGGATTGTCGATGGTACATGGTCAGCTGGTGATAATAAATCCAGAGAATGTGAGTCATGCATTGGATAGCGTGATTCCACCAAGCAATCCACCTGAATCATCGAGTAGGACGACACTTAGACTCCAAACCCATTGATGTGGCCTATCATGAGTGGGTGACTTATAAAATAAGTATAAAAAAGAATCGAGTCTTGGGTGGTTGTACATGACCCACTTGTCATTTATTGCTAAACTTGATGGGATAGTGGTTTGATAAGGTTTCCTCGAGGAGAGGTAAAATTGATATATCTTGAAAGGAAGCAAAAGAGAAAAATATTGTGTCATAATCATGGCACAATTAAGCCATTCAAAGACTCTCTCAAAACCTACCCAAAAATTGCTCCAACTATGCCAAACACTTTGAGCATGGAGACAGTCAGTATAGGGATAAAATAGCTCCAATTGATTGCGCATATTAAACTACACTACTCTCTCTTTAGTTGTCAATGAAAGGAAATTAAGCCTTCTTTGTTAGAGGCCACCTCAACCATTTTAAAATCACCGCACATAAACCAAGTTGCTAGTGGCAATGAATCGCAATCCACTACCATAGAGAAAAATCGCTCCACAACATCATTAGGAGCATAGACATTGATGATCCCAAAGGAATGATTATCAATTGACATAAGGATCCACATCAACCGCTGACTTGGATCTAACATATGGGCCACAATAGGAGATCTCCAACATGGCACAAGAAGGGTGACGACACCTCTGCGAACCACCTCGTGATTGGAAGCAAAAACTAGGCTAGCTGGCCAAATAACCCGACATGCAACATCAAGCATGAATGATGTAATTTTTATTTTTTGAAGACAAAAAGCATCTATACAAGGATATTTTTGTTGAGTATCCTACACAATACTTCTTGGTGAGGTTAATGAGACCTCAAACATTCCATGAAATGAAATTCATAATTCAAATTCTTACACATATCATTCTCATCCTCAAGAGATAAGTTATTCTGCAAGAAATTAGACGCCTTTTGGAAGCCATGATAAGAAACCCTGTGCTTTTCTTGAGATCCATTGCCATCTTCCACAGGCCTAGAAGGGCTATGAGAGTCGCAAAGTGTTCGGTTGAGAAGTCAACACTGAGGCAGGTAGCGGGGTTCAAACCCAAGCTACGTGAACAACACCTTGATTAGCCGCAAGAGTGTTAAGCTCCTTTCCCTTCACTAGAGGGTTTGAAACAACGGACTGCAGCTGCGGAGCAATGGAACTTTGTTGCTTGTGAAAAGTCGAAGTAGACGAGGAACCCTTCCCCTTGCAAGCTATTGTGGTCCATCCTTCCTCTACTTTTGGGGCCTTAGAAGAACACAAAGGTTCTGACTCCTTGGGAGGAGTCTTAACCCACAGAGTAGCTAGAGGGCAATCCTTAATCTTGTGTTTTGAAGATTGGCACCAAAAACAACTATTACACAGATTCAGATAAAGAACTTGTTGAGAGTGACAAAGACCTCCTATCTGAATATCAATAGTCTCTTTGAGGTCTCAAGACAAATCGACTTCAACACAAACCCTCTTTTGGGGTCAAGCATGGTAAAATCGATCAGGTTCAACACAGACAAACTCGCGAATGAATTGGGCAATGGTTTGCAAAAATGACTAGCAAGGCAAGGGAAGCCTGAGGAATTCAATTCAAACAAGAACCTGGAGCTTCTTTTCATCAGAGCTAGAGAAGTCTCGCGACCATGGCTGAAACACAAGTAGGGAAGACTAAACATACCAAGGCCTATATTGGAGAATGGCTTGAACATGGTTAGACTCAGCAAAGGGGAACAAAAAAACCTTTGGTAAGGTCTTGGATGTCATCAAGATGGACCCCACGAGGGGAACGATCTTGGAAACATAGTCTTGAAGCATGATTTTGGGTGGAATCCTACCCATCAAATATCCTGTCAAAGTAAACTATTCTAGCCACTAGCATGCACTATCAAAATCTTGAATTGGTAAGACAATATTAGGAGTAACGGAAGACGTGCCTCGTGAAAGACCTTGGGAACAAATTTCCTAGGGCATTTGTTTGGGGGTGTCATGGTTTCCAGATGCTAAAGCTTCAACACTCGCAACAATTGCTAGGTTGAGGTTGGCCGAGACCATTATAAAACAAGGGATTCCTACAATAAATGTAGTACGACGCTAGACAAACTCAAAAAATAGACAATAGACTGAAGCAAGGAAAACCCAAGCATTTTTGTCCGCTTTGTTAATGATAATTTTAATTCCATACTAAATTTATAAATAATTTAAATTGAAAAAAATGTGATTCAATATTTGAGAAAATAAATTAGATAAATTTACAAATTCTTAAGTAAAATACAATAAATTGTTTCATAACAATTCTGTCTTTAACCAAATTTTCACATTCTATCTTATAATTTTGTTCATCACTTTATATCTTCCTATAGTTATATTATCTATAGTTTAAATAGACATTGGATTCATTTGTCACCAAAAACTTAAGAATTTACAGTGTTTAACACTAACTAAGCTTAAAAAGATGTTGAACCAAATAGTTTCCCAATTAAATTCAACATGTTTTCTAGTAATTAGTCTATGTAAATTTAAATTAGTCCAATAACATCACTTAATATGACCTACATAATATCATTTCAAACATCTAATTTTTCTAACTCTTAAGAATTACAATGTTTATCAAAATAATGAACCTTATGATTTAAGCTTGGGAAATTCTGATAAAACTTTTTCACTTGTGAACTTTTAAAAATAAAAAAAACAAGTATGAATTTTAGATTTTGAAAACTTAAACAAAATTTTGTCAATGCACAAAACAGTTGGTTACAATTTGAAGGGGATCACTAAATCATCTTTTTATGGGACAATTAGTTAGCTACAGGAAATTTAGAATATAAGTCAATGCATATGAAATAAGAATAGTTAGGTTCCAATTTCAAGGGATTTTGGAGCTATATTTGATGGAATCTATGGAGAAAAGAAATCAATTACAAATAATTTATATTAAAGCATGGTGATTTTAGGTTTGGTGCTCAAGGAAAAAAAATACACTTTAGTTAGAATTAGAAGGGGCTCCTGGAATTGTATCTAATCAAATATATAGAGCTAATTTGTCAACTAAAAGTCTAAAAGTAACAATTATCAACATAATGAATGCAAACTACAATAATTCTTCTCAACATAATGAATTTAGAATAGAAATTCACCTAAGTTAGAATTAGAAGGGGCTCCTGGAATTGTATCTAATCAAATATATAGAGATAATTTGTCAACTAAAAGTAACAATTATCAACATAATGAATGTAAGCTACAATAATTATTCTCAACATTATGAATTCGGAATAGAACTTATTATTGGAATTTAGCTTCTTATGAAAAATCATATACAATTTGAGGTGAAGATTCTTAATTATAATGATTGTTCATATGTGAATTGGGAATGTGAATAGAAATCATAATTCATACGGAATGACAAAGGACCAAAGGCTAACTTACAAAGTAGAATTAGAAGGATATTTATCCTACTTTCTCTCAATTATATTTTTATGACTACATGTAGTTTTAATAGTCTATTATAACAAACCATCAATGTATGCATATTTAAATATGTTAATAGTCAGTGAGCAATCAGTTTGCTAGTGAAATAAAAAGTTTTTGAATGAGTCCACCAAGGATTAATTGGAAGGCCCCAACACCATAAGGCCCTGTTTGGTTGAGGAATTAGAATTTGACTCAAAACCTGATTATCTCAAAATAAGGTTTTGAAATTCTGGTTTTGTGTATTTGGAAGATAGTTTGGACCATTTGGTTGACCCGGAAGATGACTGAGACAATCCATCTTTTGCATTTGGTAGCCAATTTTGAAATTAGAATTAGAACTAAGAAACATCTGCCTTATTTGCAATCCTCTCGTCCACTATGCAAATGAAGTGTCCCTTGTCAATTTGTGTTGCAGCCCAGGTGGGGAAATAGCACTGAGATCCCTCCACGCTCATCTCAAGATTTTGTCGCCCTGAGATTATTTCTAGCAGTGTTATGCTATAACTGTAAACATCTGCCTTCACTATTATTAGCAAGCTGGAAAGACACTCCAGAGCCAAATACCCTCTCGTTCCTCTCATTGTCGTCAGAACTCTGCTAAAATCTCTTCCAATAAGTTTTGCCAGTCCAAAATCGACCACTTTTGGAGAGAAATCCACGTCCAGAAGAATGTTATATGGTTTGATATCACAATGGATGATGCGGTCTTTGCATTCTTCGTGGAGATAAAGTGACCCTCTTGCAGTGCCCAAAGTGATTCCAGATCTGGTTTCCCAGTCCAACACTTTGTCCGCTTCTTTGGACTTGCGGGACAAGAAAGAATTGAGATCCCTCTACGTAGAATCCCCTGAGTCTCACCAAATTAATATGATGTATGCTTCCAATCATGCTTATCTCCACACGCAACTACTTTCATGCTTGTTCAGAACCCTCTAATTTTTTCACGGCCACAAGCGTATTGTCCGACAGAGTTCTTTTGAAAACAGAGTCAAACACTCCCTTTCACAAAAACACAAAACCAAAATATGAAATCATATTCCACCTATTGGGTGGGAAGATTGTGCCACCCATTTTGGGGTCAAAATTGGATTTTGATGTCTAAAATCGGAATTGCATATTAGCAAACCAAACGACAGATTTGGGAAAAAAGTGGAAGTTCCGCACCCAATTCTGCCTCAATTTTGGTAACCAAACGGGGCCTAAGGGATGAGGTTGAGATCATGCTCCATACAACTTTGACAAAATGGATACCTTAGTTCTTAGTTCTTAGTTCTTAGTCAAAGAGATTTTAGCCTAATGATTCATGCTCTCATCTTAAATAGGTAAACAATTATGTAAATTTGATATAAAGACCTCCAACAAAAAAAAAATTATGTTTTTTACCATAATATTTTTATTTACTCTTTTTGAATTTTAACAAGATTGCAGGCTTTCTTATTTCAATCCACCTAGTGAATGGGGTTTGGACTTCATGGCTCATTGATAGGATTTTCCTACACTAAATTCAACTCTATATGCATCTAGTTTTAAAATTTATCTTATTTATGAAGAAAATAATTTGAAACACACTAGAAATACAATAACTAGGAATTTTATCTCAATTGTAAATAAATCCAAAATATTCAAACCATTTAAATATGTGCACCAAGTTGTGATAAAATATGTAGAGTCAGACATCCCAAAAATGAGAATTTAACATGTAAAACCATGGGAATAAAAGTTATGTGATATCTTTTTGCCATAAAGAAGAAAGTAGGTTAATTTTTCTATGGCATAGGAAAGGGAGAGGGAAAAACATGTAATGATGAAGCCACTCAAAAGGAAAAGGCTATTAAAATTTTCAAAATTGCAATGGTGTGTTGATAAATGTTGAATTTTATGACAAGTCAAAACATCTACGACAATTCCAAATCTAAAAAGGTTAGATTCCACTAGCAAATTCTATAAAGTTTAGCAATTTCAAGTCCTAAGTCTGTAAGTGTGTAAGTGTGTAAGAACCCTGAGGGTTCTAACTTCCTTTCTAGCTCTGAGTCCTGTATGATCTTGGAAATTTTGTCTTTTGCAATTTTATAACTTTTTGGTTTTTTTTCAAAAATATAAGGAATTGAAATACAATGCTTGAAATTCAATTGCAAAAGTCTATTTTGCACTTACAACTTAATTCACTAAACCTTCCCTTATTCTTCACCAATGGAATATACAAAGATAATAACAAACATGAAGAATTTATTTTAAACTATATATAAGAACCTGGTAATGATTTTGTACACATTCAGAAATATTCCAAATTTAACCATGGCCCTATGGATTGCACCCAATTTGCTTCTAAGGTTCCGAATACCTGAAGGAAGGCACTACAACAACAAACGTGCCTCTTAGAAGGAAAACGCTGACCCTTGTAACTGAACACAGCCCTTGAAAATGACTATTGCTGCCCAGAAATTTGTAACGCAACCTTATGATTAGAAGTAGCGATTTTGCACAAAAATTCCCTCTAAACTCTGCTATTCATTCCTGAGATTAAACGTTGGGCCTCTCTCCCAATTCGATCATCAAACTAGGCACATACATAATCTCTGAATGAGATTATTGTTAGCACAATTCACTGGCTCAACATACCAATTCAACGTGCACAGATCTGTATAGAATTCACAATTCTATCAAATGAAACCGAACAACAAACCCTTGGCTAATCACACACAATTCTTCAAAATATCAAATGCACCAATGTATGACGAAGTTTGATTTTCCTTCAAGCTTTTATATACTCTCCCAAATGCAAATCGAACCCCAATCTTCATCATCACACAAACAACCTCGAGCTTCAACAATACATCATCTCACATAACTTGATTTCATATTGGCTTTATTATATTTCCCTCCAAGAGTAACTTTATTTTATAATTTAAAGTTGACATATAATAAAGTTACTTTATTAATTTAAACTCCCCCATTGCTCTAAAAATGACCTTTTCATTAATATAATGATATTCTGACAAACAAGGTCCTTGTTTCATCTGTCCATGATTTAAAACTTCTCACACTGATCCCAACTAGCTATAACACTAAGGTGCCCATTAAACAATTTCAATAGAAATAGCAACCTTAGTACACAATTAAATTATAACCAATAATGCATCCGACTTTGTGAAAATGGCCTAACAACACCGGAAGTGAAATCTGATAGCAAAGGAGTGATCCTGATGATAAAATATGATGAATGATGATGACTGAGTGACTTACTAAAAATAGACGTTCCCTCCAAGAATCTTGGAGTTCAAATCAAAAGTTGGAAGTAACATCTAAAAGTGTCATATAACTCCTCTAAATCATCTGAGCTCATTGGAATCATCTATTGACTTACTATAAATAGTAAATCCCTCAAAACGGAGCCAAACACTCACAATTGTCCTCTGGAGACCCGTATAACTCCACAACAGGGTCCTCTAATCACTAGTACTAGCCTAGAAGGACCCAGTGATCTGCTAAATTAATTAACTCTGATGCAACTAAAAAATGGGGACAGTACAAAGTGCATAGACCCTGTTCAAGGTTGCTAAGATGAATCAAGTTTTCCACCATAATTCCAATCTTAGAACGTTCTTCTACCCTAGCAATATCTATAAGTTTGGTATAGGTTACAAATGCTAAATAGAAGATGACAATTTGGGGTTGTCGAGATGCACACTAAGGAAATGCATAGCAATACCACTAAATTGTAGGAATAAAATTAAAATAGGTAAAGTAGCCGGAAACTCCTTTGTCCCTCCTCGGGCTTGCATATCTCCGTATCTGATACAACTGTGCCAACTACAATGCGATTTGATTTTTTAAAATTTTAACATATATCCTTCCAAATTTAATTAAAAAAACTTCATTCATACAATTTTTTTTAACATTTTTTGGTATAAACAAAACCGACACCAAATGAGAAAGACAAAGGAAATGTCTTTATGTTTCAGTGACCCATTTTTGGGGGCTAATTTCCAATGCAACTCTACTATTTTTGCATATTGTAAAGTGTTAAATTAACTTATAATTATTTATGCAGCACTTATTTCTCTATATTGCTTTTGAGTAATGTAAATATGCTCTAATAACTTAGAAAATTGTGTTAAATACATGAACTATATCGACCATGCAACTTTGAAAATAGGATAACAATAATGAAGGCGGGGACGTGGTGAGAGTGACCAAGGAGTAAGGGCAGGGAAAAAAAATTTAAAGATAAAATTAATAGGGCTACCTAGAATGTATAAATTATCTTAAGTCAAATATCCTAATCTTGTAAATGAAGAGGGCCCAATATTTATTCCAATTTTTGAAGAAACTTAAGTCTGGTTCAAGATTGGGTTCGGGTTTAGATTCGCAAGTTTGGTCAATTTTTTTAAAGGTTGGATTTGTTTTGGGTTCGTCTGTATAAAAACATATAAAAATCATAAACATACGTATGCAGTATTAAGTTCAAAATACACCACTATCCTAATAGTCAAATAACATAGCAAATTACACCACCATATTAAAGGTTAGAACTTGACTCTCAAGATTGTATAATAAAGTTTTAGTTCATATAACATAGCAAAAATGCCAAAATACACCACCATATTAATGCTTTTATTAAAAAATAATAATGTCAACTGTCAACAATCAGCCATCACTGATCAAATATCATATGGGTCATCAAAAATATCAACACTTCGCAACGGCATAAGAATAGCACAAATATTAAATGGGTCCTCTTAGGGTTCTCTTCAATGACTTTGAGAACAAATTAACACTTGCAACCACATAGGAATAGCACAAGAACCAGCTTAGAGCATGCAACAATCAATCTTCAACTCTCTTTCAATAATAGCAAGGAGAAAATAAAGTTCAGTCATGGAAAGAAAAAAAAGTTTTGTTTTTCATTCTTTTTGTGAATAACTGAAATAGGTTTTTAACAATTTAAATGTTTTTAGTGGTCAAAATCAGGGCTGCGGGGTTAATTTGACCTCTTTAGCAAAAAAAAAAAAAAACTAAAATGTAAAAAAAAATTTAAAAAGTGAAAAATACTCCAGGTTCTGCTGATGGACACCCAAAGCCTCCTCAGGCTCGTCTAGGGTTCGACCTTGTCCGAACCCACAGGCATCTGAGCCTGGATCCGCACCCGATTTGGACCATATAGGGACCTGGGGGTTCCACCAAAGGAACTAGAATCTTAGGAAGAAACTTGAGATCTCTCTAAAATTTGAGGTGTGAAAAGAAAGTTGGATTTGCTTCAATCTTTGAGGGAATTATAGAAAACAGTAAGTTCTAAAAAATCCAGCAACTATACCACTTGTCATTTCATTTAATGCAGGTGAAGTATCAACCACATCATGCAGTAGAAGCTTCCACAAGGATGTTTGCATCTAGAAAACTGATGTAACCTAGGATATCATTTAAACAACGGTAAAGTGAAAGAACAGTTTTGCCTTTGTTTTTTTTGTCTGATTTAATTTTTTGCTAGATGTCATAGTTTCTAGTGGCTGGTAGACATGTATGCAACCCTAGAGAAGTTTGAGAAACACTAAGGGCCCGTTTGGTTGGGGAATTGAAAAATAATGCAAATCATGGTTATCTATACCCTAGTTATGCAAACCCCGGTTATGCTTTTTTGGGACTGTTTGGTTGCCCTGGAAGATGGATTTGTAA
>MU226743.1:3727801-3744366 GCA_018584345.1 Thuja plicata | reverse complement strand
AGCTTGCATAATCAATGAGAAGATTACAGAATGTAAAATTCAGAGGGCAGAAAGAATGCCACAGATAACTCCAAGAGAGAACAAATTCTCTTTACAAAATGCCAAAATCTGAGCACTAAGGCTCTCAAAAAACTCTTTATACTCTCATGCACGCAGGCAGGAGTCTCAGAAAACCTAACTAGGGTTACAGATTTACAATATCATAATTGACCCTAGTACAAAATCTAATCTGGCCATAAATGTGCACCAAGGTAAATCGATCAGATCAGATCATCTAACTTGTGCCCATCCCTGTACTGGATCATGCCCGTAGACACGCAAACTGAAATCATCAGCAATATTCTGCAACTAAGTCTCTGTCATGAATGCTCACCAACCCATCACAGTCCCCTAGGACGGGAAGTGACCCTTGATGGCCGCCGCTCAAATTCTCATGAATGAGCCATCGATCATGACCATGCCCCTTTGCCAACTGCACCTGGAGAGCAATAACTTCGTGATTGGACTCTGTATCTTTCCACGTCTCTGAATCTTCTGTTTCTCCGTCGAACAAATCTATCCCAGGGATCAACAGACTCTCTGTGCATGGCCTTCTGCAATTGAAAACCCTTCTGATCAGCCCTGGAACACAAGCACAGAGGAACCATGGCTGCCAAGCAATCACAGTGCCAAACTGCCGCCAAATATTCAAATTCAAAGTCCAGTGATAACGCGACCAACGGCTAGTCTCTTTGTCGCGAGCATCAGACCTTAACCATGGTAAATTCTCATGACCTGGCGACAACAGACTTTTTTACCTCTGTTTAACCCGAGCCCAGATCCAGCGACAAGGCGACTGTGAAATTTCGAAGTCGCGAGGCCCTTTACTTAACTCACCTTTCTTCTAGCGACCCAAAGCCTAACTGTCATCTTTAACAGCCACGGCTTGTCGCCTGATCGCCAGATGTTATCTTCCTGTCTCAAGACCACATGACCACACTTAGTCGCCAAGTCGGGAGAACCCAGCACCGAGCCCTTTGACTTTTCTTAACATTTTTTATGTGTCCTTCAATCTTTCTAGCGACATCCCAACTGACCCTTGTCGCTGAATCAGGAGTACTTTCTCTGTAGGGCATTCTGATCACCCGACCACGCATCTGCCATTGGATCCTCTGAGCTTTGCATCGGACGGATGGCATTTAATCGCTTGAAAACTGAGCATACCCTTAAATTATCCAGTGATGCTACGACTGAAGGGAAAGAAACACTAAGTCTCGAAGTCGCATGATCAATTTTCTCCGTCTGGCGATCACCCGACTGAGGACCCACATCCATCTGCCATATGCCACCTGTCACATGGCCACTGGTTCATCTGTTTTCATTGGGGAAGCTGAGTCATCGTGCTGTTGTAGCGACAAGGCGACCAAAGGTAGCCGCGAAGTCGGGAGACACTTCATCCACTGTTAAATTCTTTACGCGATCAAGCGACTGAGGGTGGGCCCCACTTTTTCTTTTCATTAATCACTCAGTCGCGAGCAGCATTCTCTTATTCTTCATTACTCAGCGAGTACGTGACAAGCCCGCTTTGTACTTTATCGCGCACTCGCGAGAAACATTTTCTTTCTCCCTCTCGATCGGCGAGTGCGCGACAACGTCTTATCTTTCATCAATCGCTGAGTCACGAGTAGCATCCTTTTGATCCTTTATGGCTCGGTGACTACGCAATGATAGAATCCTTCTCAGTTGCACACTCGCAGGCAGCATTTGGTTTACCTTTATTGCTCGGCGAGTGAGCAATGAGCCATCTTCTCCGTCAATCGCACACTCGCAACCCCTTTCTCTTTAACTTGACAACTGCAGCGATTGAGCGATGAGCTGATTACTTCCTTTGATCGCTCAGTCGCGCGCTCCTTTAGCCTGCTAAAAACCATCAGTGCGACTGTGCGATGACATCGTTCTTCTATCTCATCGCAAGATCGCAACCCAAACATGACAACCTAGAAACAACTCGCGACTGCGCGATTAGACATTGTAACACTGAACCCGCTCAGTCACAAAGCTAGAATGACATTGAGCTATATAGCTCGCGACTACACGATAACTCATTTTTTTAGCTCGTCGCTCAGTCGGGGGTGGATTTAACTTATGCAAGAATAGGTCACGATTGCGCGACGAGCGTGATTGGAAGCTCGTCGCGCACTCGCGCAACTGAATGACTTGAACATAAAATCACCGCGATTGCGCGATGAGACAAGAGTAAGAACTTTTTTGAAAAGGCCTAGCCATTTTTGGGCGGGAAAATACAGAGGATGGCCAAATCTCATAGGAATGGAAAATTTGGGTAACACTTAGCTAATTTTAATGGCAGTACTTCTTTCACCTATTCACCTGTGTTTAGATATTTGAAGAGGGGATAAAGCTCCGGACTCGGGAGGAATCTCTTTAGATTTTCAGACGTGGGTAAACCAATCAGTACAGCCGATCTACCCTCGGTGTGTCCGATTACTTTTTCCTTGCATTATTATTTTGTTCACTGACTGCCAGATTTCTGAAGAGAGCACCCAATGAAGATTCCTCAAAATGTGCCATAACCCATGAAACAAGCCCCAGAGACCGGGTCGATTCCATCGTGCTAAAGATAGATTCTAAAGTTCACCATGTCGTAGACATTATACCGGAGGCCAAAGTTATGTGAAGCATTCCAATTCCTCCAAGACGGAGAAAAACACCAGGACCAAAAGAAAACCAAAAATGAAAACAAAGACAGGAAAAGAGGGCCATCCTGGGGGACAACGACAAGGCTATTTACAAGACGGGGTACCCCGCACGAGGCACCTGGAGGGAACTATTTACAAGCGGAAAGCTTTACATATAATACAAATTTGGACAAACTTACCCTTATTCGAAATAGTGTTTGAGAAATTGCCCATTAACAAGCAATGCGATGGGTTCCCCAGTCAAAGTGTTGAGGCGGTAAGTATTTGCCCCGCAAATTTTTGAGATCAAGTATGGTCTGAGCCAGAGCCGCTGGAACTTGGTATGCTTTCCTTTCTTCTCCCGGGCCTTGTCCCATAACAGGACCAAATCTGAGATCTGAAAAGATTTATATTGGGCTCTTCTGTCAAACCATCTCTTTACCACTACTTGATGACGCATGAAATGTTCAAGAGCTGTGTCTCTCTGTTCTTCCATTCGCACCAGGTTCAAGAGCCAAACCTCCACGATGTTGTCCCTGGTGTTGAATTCCTGCATGAACTGTAATACTGGGATCTATAAATTGACTGGGAATACAGGGTTCTGGCCATAAACCAGGTGGAATGGTGACGTTGCCAGGGCAGCCTTAATATGAATGCGATCTGCTGAGAGGGAAAATTTCAGCTTTTGATGCCAATCCCGGGGATTTTGTTCTAACAGGTGTTTGATCACTTCGAGCAGATTCTTGTTTGTTGATTCAGCAACGCCGTTTCCCTGGGGATAATAGTTGCTGCAGAACTTTAGTGTGATCTTCTGATTGTAGGTCCATTCAAGTAACTGTGCTAAAGAAAATGCCAGACCATTGTCACATACTAGAGCGAAGGGCATTCCAAACCATGTGACGATGTTTTCTTCCAAGAACTTGATAACTACGTCCGCTGTGTTGTTCTTACAAGGTATGGCTTCAGACCACTGACTGCAGTAATCAGTAGCAGAAAGGATGTATCGGTGGTTGGCAGATGAGTTAGGGTTGATCTCCCCGATGAAGTCAAATTCCCATTGGGAAAAGGGTCTAGCCTCATAGACTGGTTGTAGAGGCATAGCCAGGTTACGCTCGCGATGCGCTGTAGTTTGACAAGTATGACATTTCCTAACATGAGCGTAAACATCATTGAAGACACAGGGCCAATAGTATCTGGCCCAAAGGATCTGATGGGCAGTGGCATCAGCTGAACCATGCCCTGTTCCAAACTGTCCGTGGAATTTTTCGATCATTCTTAAAGCTTGGTCTCTATCGATGCACCGGAGGTACACTCCCTCGTAGTTTTTGCGGTAAAGCGCAGAGTTTTTGAACATGAAATGTGCACTTTTCATCTGCAGAGCGTGTCGTTTGTGGGGAGGTAACCCCTCTGGAAATTTTTTGTTTAGCAACAAGTATACCAAATCGGCATACCACGGGTCTTGGGTGATGGACTCCACTGTGTAAGTTTGGCATTCTATGCGGGGAGTCTCCTCATCCATCGCCCGACTTAGTCCTTGGCCGCGGACTATTTTCATGGGCTGCATTTCTAAGTCATATTCCTGGAGGATGGCCATCCATTTCCCCTGTCTTTCACCCAATTCACTCTGCATCAGCAGAGACTTGACGGCCTGGTCCGGGATGATAGCGTGCACTTTTCTCCGAAGAATGTGATGCCGAAATTTCTTCACGGCGTGAACTAGAGCAAAGGCCTATTTCTCTAGTGACGAATACCAGACTTTGGCATTCTTGAAGGGGGAACTCATGAAAGCTGTTGGTCGTTCCTCCCCTTCAACCTTTTGGGTCAACACTGCCACAGCGGAATGCGGCGAAGCAAATGAATAAATGTAAAATGGAAGGGAAAAGTCTGGACTAGCCAGGACCCGTGCCTCCGTTATGGTTTGTTTAATCTGGGTGAATGCCTTCTTTGCTTCGGAACTTCACTCAATTTTGGTATCCTTTTTCATCATCTCATTGAGTGGTTTAACTATTTCTGTGAATCCCATGATGAATCGTCGTACGAAGTTGATTTTTCAGAAAAAGGACCACATTTCTTTCTTGCTGCCAGGCATCTGTAGATTCAGCAATGCCTCAACTCTATCAGGGTCGATGGATATACCCTTCTCAGAGATAATATGCCCGAGCAACTTCCCCTCGGTGACCCCGAATATGCACTTCTTGGGGTTGAGGGATATTCCATACCGACGACATCTCTCGCAGATCTGAGTGAGGTGGGCGGGATGATCATGCCTGTCCCGGGAGAAGATAGTCAAATCATCCATATAGATGATTATGCACTGAATGACAAGGCCTTCAAACGCAATGTCCATGGCCTTTTGAAATGTAGCCCCTACATTGGTCAGACCGAAGGGCATTCTTCTATAAGAAAACGTTCCCCACTTAGTGGTAAACGCTATTTTCTCTCTATCCTCATACTTGACCATGACCTGGTTGTACCCTGAATATCCATCCAGGAAGGACATCATCTGGGATCCATTTACTATCTGCAACACCTCATCCAACGAGGGGAGAGGATGATTATCATTTTTAGATGCCTTGTTCAAATTCTGGAAATCCACCCAAAGGCAGATCTCGCCATTCTTTTTCCTTACAGGGACCAAGTTGGCAACCCATGTAGTGTGCCAGATTGGGAAGATTATCCGGGTTGACAGCATTTTTTCTACCTCTTGACGTATCAGAGGCTCTATCAAGGGGTTGACTAGTCTTTGCTTTTGCCAAAAGGGCTTAGCGTCTGGTTTCAGGGGAATAGTGTGGGTCATATAGATGTATCATATGTTTTTAAGTCTTCATATCCCCAGGCAATTACATCAATATATTCTTGGAGAACCGCGAGAATCTTCTCCTTCTCCTCAGGAGAGCAGGAGGTACCAATGTGGATGATCTTTTCTTCACCAGGCTGGCTGATGTTAACTTTTTCAAACTTTCCTCCCTCAGAGGAGGATGACACCTTCTCACAGGCCCGAGGGTCCGAGTCGAAGATTCTTTCCAATGCAACCATCCCCTTTGGGATAGAGTTGGTGGGAAGGTCCATGATTCCATCATCTTCATCACCCTGTCCAGTGTCATCATGGTCTTGTTCCTCCACTATCTGGTCCTCAAAGAAACCAACGTTTTCCATGAAGGCCAGGATATGTTGGTCGTCCTCAAAAACCTGAAAGTGGGTAACATTATCTGGGATGGAGGGGGTGGGGACCATCTCAACTGAAAATCTTCGGAGTCGCGAGCCGGCCATTGGCTCAAGCATACTGGCGGAAATGGAAAGAACATCCGGGACATAGTTTCATTGCCGGGGAATGATGTCAATGCCAAAGGCATCAAAATATTTGATAAGGCTCCAAGCCCGGTTGCGGTAAGCGGCCAGCCTTTTGTCATGACATGTGTATTGACTCCGGACTTGTTTAACAACCAATTCTGAATCACCCAGAGCCCGGAGGCGGGTGATACCTTTCCTTAATGCGAATAAGAGTCCAAGGACCAAAGCCTCGTACTCCGTGACATTGTTTGTACAGTTAAACTACAGCCTGTAGGATGCAAGGAAGGATTTCCCTCGCGGGTTGATTAATTCTACCCCGGCCCCACAGCCCTATTTGGATCTTGACCCATCGAACTTAAGGGTCCATAAGTCATTGTTTGTAATTTGGGGTTGGGGAGTGGGAGTTTTCTTTGGATTATTGCTGGGGGACTCGGGGGATACCTCCCGGGCTACCGACGTGAAAGTGGAATTTTCCTCCAGATTTTGGGTTTGGGATTCTTCGGGGGATGGTGCCAAAGGAGTGCATCCCACAGGGACATTGGGTCTCGGGGAATCAGTTGCATACTGTTTGTTCCGGAGGGTATCAAGGTGCCAGTTAGCGATCGAAAGACATGGCCCACACTCAAGTTCTGAATGTTTTTGGTAGTGTACTTGGCACCAAGTTCCGGACAAGAGTGTGGCCAGGGATGATATGGAGTCTTAAGAGTTGACTTCAACTCTCACCTTTTCCTCTAAGTCCTAGGCTCTCTGCAGCACGGCGGGATCCTCTCCGGGGATGAAATCAAATGTTAAAATTTCAAAAGGTTTGTACACCCCCAGAGAAGTCTCTGTGAAAAGGACTTCATTGACCTTCCCAATCTCGGTAAGGGCCTGTTTCATCCGGGGTTCACTTTCGACCCGGATCTGGTTTGATTCTCCCTCCCATGGAAGCCATAAATGCGTGAAGTCAGTCGAGAAGTATTCGTTCAAGGACTTAGACCAATTCTGACTTAGTAACATCCCGTAAGTCTCTGGGATGTCCACCACTTAGATGTCAATGATGCTGGCTATTTTGGGGTCCTGGATAAGATGTATCCGGACATTCTTCAATTCCCCCACCATTTTTACAGTAGTCTTATCTAGTTGGATTACTGCACCATTAGATGGGGTGGGGTGGAGCCCGAGCTTCTGACAAATGGACAGAGGCATGATGTCACCCGAAGCTCTGGAGTCTACTAGGCAATTGTTTATGTTTTTGCCATAAATTTTCAAGCCTAGTAGGAAGGGAGGATCCTCATTGTTTCCCCGGAAGACAGCCACATTAGCATCTTCGAAGGAGACGGTCTTGGGTGGGTGGCTAACTACTTTCGGGTTCCCTAAGAGCTTCAGAAGAGACTTCTTCTGCTTGGGACAATTTAGAAAAACCTCCATCAAGGTCATGGAGGTGGTGGTCTTCTCTAACGCCTTTGTAATGTCAAATCTTCATCCCAGGAACGGGTGATTTTCCTCAACGAGGTCTTTTTCTTGATTAGAACTAGGACCTCGTGGAGGCATGGGTCGATCAGTCACGTTATTCTAGGGAGGAGGAGTATCTTTGATAGGAGGTGTGGGCATGTAAGTGGGTCCTTTACCAACCTGACTCCGAGTGTTGTATGGAGTCCGCGGGTTAGTAAAGGCGTTGGCCTCAAAAGGCGGGATAGATTCATTAAAGAATCCCTATAATTCAGATTCTTCTTCATCTTCTCCGGAAGTCCCGAAGAAGATGGTATCACAGGTGAAGGCACTGCGGGTTGTTTCTTGGACAAGAGGCTCTGGGGGAGTAGCATCATGCGACTGCTACCTGTCCAGCTAGGAGATCATGATGACCTTCTCTAAAGTGGCACAATTTACCTCATTGTGCGAACCAGTATCATGCAACCTACACCAGTTAGTCATGGGCTGGAAGTCTGCGACTGGTGTAAAATGGGATGGTCCAGCACCGCTTTGGTTGGTGTTTTGGTTCGAAGGTGGGCCTCCGACATTTGCATTGTTATTCCATTGCTGCTGATTGGGCCTAGGCCCATTATTGAAGTTCCTTCCTCAGAAATTGTTGTTTTGTTGGCCAAAAAAAATGTTCCCCCTCTGGGAATTTGAATTTTGTTGCGAGTAGGACCCCGCCTTCAGTTGGCCCATGTCCATAGTCAGAGTGGACAACATTCACCGAAGGGACTCAACCTCAGCGGTCAACTGGGTGTTAGCATCATAATGTGACGACTGTGGTTGTTGTTGGCTTCCTGGGAAGGCAGCAGGATTAACCAGAGTTGAGGGCGGCATTCCTCCAGCCGCGGACGACTGGAAGAATGGCACTTCAGATGGTTGTGTCTGAGTCTGTTGTGTCTGCTGCGGCTGATTCCAAGGGAAGACTTCCAGACCCGGTGTGATTTGGGTCTGGGCTGGGTAAACATATCGTGCCTATTGGTCCATCACGGGTGGCAGAGGATTCATCACCATCAAGGGGGCACCCATTACCAGATTGGGGTTGTATCCCCCAGCATACGCAGTTCCGTCGGGGATCGTGTTGAAGGGTGTATTCTGTCCAATCCCGCCTGGGGATTTGTTTAGACCGCGAGACAGCTCTAGGGCTAGGTTGTAGACTTTTGCCAAGCTATCCCGGTCGCCCGAGGTGGTTGTTCTCCAAAGGAGAGTGGCAATAAAAGGGTCCATCGCATTAAGATAGGTCTGTATGGTTACGTCGGGAGATGGGATAAAAGGACCCGTGCACCGCTTCAGGGCGCGTTGGAACCTATGGTTGAATGCTGCAAGAGGTTCATTGGGTCCCTTTCTGATGGAGATGAACTGGCTATGGGACCAGGCTGGGTCCACATGCACGCGAAAGGCAGCTAGGAAGGCATCCTCCATATCCTACCAAGTGTTGATGGAGTTGGCAGGCAGGTTAAGGTACCAGTTCAACTCGCTTTGTCCTAGGGATAGGGGGAACATGCAGGTCACAACATCCTCATGCTAGATCCAATGTCGATTCATGGCATCTTTGTATGCCTGTAAGTGTTCTTCTACGGTTCGCAAGCCTAGGTGCTCGTATCATGGGAAAATTTTCTCCGGGTGAGAGGGTAAATCATTGGTTGCGCCCGAAAAAGTGCCCATTGGGAACCCAGTGTTTCCGAAGTATGCAGCCATTGGGGGAACTATATATTGGATAGTGCTTAGGGTACTGGTTCCCAGGACTATCTAGAGAATTTGAGTATTCAGAGGTATGGTAGATCCCCAGACAATAGTGGCTGGTAGGACTTTAGTGGTTTGTTTCTTTTGAGCAGGGGGCTTGAGTTCGACAAACTTTTTGGGATTTGGGGCAGACCTAAGGACTCTTTCAAATTTCGCTGAGGAGAAAGATCCAATCCCAGTGAAAGCTTGTCTCCTAAAACTACAACTCGGGGAACCCTCAGAAGGTGTAAAATCAGAACCTCTGGAAGGGGATGAGCTCATGCCCTCCTTCTAGCGCCAGTTTCTATTGACGGGGTTTTGCTGACCGGGTCCGCCAACAGTCATAAGTTGTCACCAGGTTCTGGGGAAATCGGCCAACTCTGCCTGCAAAGGTTGTCCGGGGGAAATAAATCCTCTGGGAATTCAAGCACCTGGCTGTTAGGTCACGAAGGTGTGGGGCTCAGTTGGGAGAGGTGACTATTTTCGAGGGGGATAGCTGGTTTCTTCAACTCATCTTCTCCAGAGATTCTATCAAGGTAGGGTTTTTCCGAGCGTTCTATACTTAGCAAATAAAATGAAAATGATCCTACAGGGTTAGAAATATTTCATCTAACTATAGTCATGCTAAAATGTCTGAAACATCAATAATACTCTGGTAAACTACACTAAATACTGAAGAAATACATAACCATCAGCTAGCATTTTATCAGCAGCAAGAGGAAAGAGTTCGTTGATCTACTTTAACATACCAGAGTAAAAGACATAAAGAACATTAAAACATGAAATACCATTAACTCAGAAGCAGGAATGTCAACAACATCATTGCCAAGAATTCTTCCTTCTTCATTAATATTCAGTCCAGCAAGCACTGGGGCGTGATACAATGGCGGCTCTAGGGGAGCATCTAACTACCAAGAACAGAACAATGGAGATTGAGCTCTGCATCTAAAACCAGAAATTACTCTGCTATTGCTATGGACAACAAAATCATCAATTTTGCCGACCCTTGGAAATGGGCCGATTTGCCTATTTATACAACTCTTTGCTAACCCTAACCCTATTTACATCATGCAAGTTAATAAAATACAATATCTGGGGGCCGGTACTACCTGCGCCACCCTACAAAACACCTGGAGACGGAATAGGTCTGTCATGTCAGAAGAATAAGATAAGAATATACATTGGAAGAATCAGTCTCGAGAAGAGAGCTAGAGAGGAGAAAGAAGAAAGTAGGTCCCTCAAGGACCGAGGCTACATGCCTCATAAATGGGAAGTGCAGTGCCCTGTCTTCAATGTGCCAGATGTACCCTTGAGCGACGCCTTGAGAAGACCACCCTGTCAGAAGGCCAACTACTAAGCCGATGCCCCTTGATGTGCCCAACTACCTTCTGACAGTCTTATTAACCACCTCCGAAAGTGACCGGTCGACCTTGGGGACCGGGACACGGATCACTTTAAAGAATACAAAAATTTTAGATCCAGGACTCCGGGATTCGGGAACTTACATCCCAAAAAGAATAAAAAATACTCAATGTGAGTCTTTCCCCGGCCTCCAGAGAAAGCTTAAGGTTGCTTGTTATCATTGAAGGCCTGAAGGAGGCGGGAAATGTTGTCTTCATCTACATTCTTCAGGCTAGCCCTTCTGTGCCTGGCTACTTCAACTTGTTCCCCCAACTCTGGAACATTTTCTTTAAATTTGTCTGTCATCCTTGCCACGTCACAGCCCTTAAGTATCATTTCGGTTAATTTTTCCATTTGGGCTCCATCCATCCCCTCCGGAGATTGATATTAGGATTGCATTATTTTATCAAAATTCCCCAAAACTGAATCTTCGGCAGTGTACGTATCCGTACTGAAGGGATCAGCCCCGAAAATCTTTATTACATAAGAATTGAATAAATTAGAAGGATATTTTACATTTTATACCTTCTCTTACAAGGACTCTATCAGTTGCTTAGTTACCTCCAATGTGAGGTCAAGTCTGGCGTGCTGAATCCTTACAAAATCAAATGATTCCTCACCCAGAATTCTAGATTCAGAAATCATGTCCTCTCCCAAGGTGAGGATCTCTTCGAGCTCTACCTTCCACACCTGGTAATTTTCAGCGTCACTCTCCCACTGCTCAATGAGTGCTTCTGCCTGATGGATAACTTTCCAGGTTGTGTATAAGTCTGGGAGAGTGGACGCTAGGAAATGCCAGTGTTTCCTATCTGCAGGGTGACCCATTCATCCACTGCTTGGGCCTTCTTCTTCATTACTCGCAGGGAGTCTATGTCACTCTATGGTATTTCTTCTGATGTGGAGGTCTCTGGAGGGGTGACATTTTTGGGTCTGGCCAGCTCAGTAAGCAACCCCATAAGGTTTGCATTCTTCTCCTTTTCAGCCTTGAGCCTCTGGGCTTCCTTTTCGTATCAGGCTTCAACTGCCCTTGCTACCTCCTTAAGCAAGTCTACTTCACCTTTCTTTCCTCTTTTACCCAGGGATACCTCTGCAACATTGTAGTCTGCAGGGTCTACGGTTGCTTCATCAGCGTCTGGGGGAGGTGTTACTAAAATGGCAACTGTTTCTCTGCCCGGCCCAGTTCACAGAGTATGAACTGTCTGGGCTATCTTCACCTTCAGTGGGGCCTGAAATTGGGCCATCATCTCAGCCAGGGAGAGAGGAATCACTAGAGCAGACTGAGCCTTTCTCTTTTTTCTTTCTATTAGCCACTGGGGTGGGAGAGGTGGCCTTCCTACCAGAACTTGTTCTCCTGATTCTTTCCCAGCACCCGGTGGCTGTTGCTCCTCAGTGTCGCGGACCTCATCCATCCTCCCTGCCTCAACTTCTCCTGCAGCAACATTCTTTTCAATTTCCATCTCCTCAGCCTTGTCCTGTATGTCTATTGCTAGGTCTGGACCTTGGTAGGCTTCTTTGAGGATTTCCTCTTCAAGCTGCTTCTCTTCTTCTTCTTCTGCCAAAATTTCTTCTTCTGTCGGCAGTAGGGGAGGTATCGGGCCAAGATTTAAAGTTTGGGCCGCTGTGATAACCTGTCTGAAGGTTGCCCCTGGGAGTGGCCTTGGGAACGTGGCAGCTGGGTTTACGGTTATTCCTGGAGGTCAGGTTCCCCTAGCGGATGCCATTTGTTCACCTGTCTTTAGTTGGTCCACTCCCGGATCTTGCGTCTCTTGAGCCCCGGAGATAATTTCTGGTTTCGGCTCCTTTTCTTCTATCTCCTTCTCTTGCTCTTGCGTAGGTTCCTGTTTCGGGTCATCTTGGTCTGTAGCCTCTTGTTCTTTCTCTGGGGCTTCTGTCCCTGCTTGTGTATTGTCCCCTTGCAAATTTCTAAACTCATCGATTGCAAACACATCATCAAATTCCTCTTGCAGAGGGGGACTGGCTGGGACCTCTGCAGGTTCTGCTTCTTTCTCTGGTTCTGGGGAACTGGAAGAAAGGATCTCCACTTCCTAGGGGAGGGATGTCCTTGGCGCTGGTTCTGCCTTGACCTGCTTGACGTGTTTCCTCTTCCTCCTGGTGATCAAAGGTGGCCCCGCATCGGCTATAGGTGCTGCCTCCATGGGATCCACCCCTGTGGCCTTGACCATTAAGGCTGCCAGCGACGGGGAGGAAGGAGGACAAGTTGGTCCGGCCATGAGCGGGGGAGTAGCCAGCCTCGTTATTAACTGCTCCCTCATTTGCTGGGAGGCCACCACAGATTTCTTGATCTGTTCCTGAATAGGGACTTCCTGCACGAAGGGTGTTGTAGCTATCCCTTTTCCCTTGTCTGCGCCCTGGGAGGAAGTCCTGGCCACCGGGGTTAATCTTGGTACCGGTGGTGGAGTTACCTTTGGTGCCGATCAGGGAGTTTGGCGCATACTCCCGGGGCAACACCTTTTAAAATAGGCATGACTTCGCTCGACCACCTCCCGAGTGAAGTCCTTGATTGTGGGCCCCTCCTAGGTGGCCCAATCCATTGCTAGTAATGCCATTTTATCGATCCCCATTTCTTTGTATTGGGTATCTATGGTGGGGGCGGTGTCAGAGAAGCCCAGAGGGAATCTCTAGAGCTTCAGTTCCTACATTAATCTAGCCATCATTCTGTCGTAGTGCCTGCTTCGGACATCTACATCATCCTGGCAATCGGCCCAAAAGTCTTCCATGTGTATATAATGGGGCTCTAAGGCCTGGGGCATTGCTGTTGCAATTCGGCCATGCGGATCAAAATTTCTCCGCGCCAGGTAATATTCTTGCAAGTTTTAACTTTTCAGCTCATTGTTTGCCTCCTTTGCGGCGGCCAGACTGTAAGTGTAGTTCCCATAGGTGATTGGAAATGAGACGTTGGGGACCTTCTTAAGTGAAAAGAAGGTATGCAATTCCATCATTTGCCAGCAATATTCCAGCAGCACGATCTTGTCCCCACAATGCTTGGGCAACAAGTAGGGTTTTTTAGAGAAGCCGGCGACCCTAATGTATGTATGTTGCTAGAATTGGATATAGTAGTGCCCATAACTACTAACTAATTTCATCACCTCAATAGATAGGTGGTATCCTGCATCCCGGGTAGGTGTGAGAAAGTGGTAATAAATGAACGCATCGTTCACCCAGCAGAAACTGGGGAAGCTAGCCTCCCATTGAATTTGTGGGAAATAGTCCCACGGTGCCTTTTGTCTCGGGCCAATCCCGAGAATGCCATCTGTAAGAAGGCCGTTGGAATGGGGCCTCTGCTGAGCCAGGGCCCAGAAAACATAAGAAGACATGTAGAACTTCTTCTTCTCATTCAACTGCTGGAACTAGGAGTCGACATGATTGGAAATTATTGTCGCCCAGTCAAATAATTCTCCCTTGGTGGCGATGCCGAGGAGGAAATAGTACATCCACTTGGAAAAATCCTAGGCAGAAGGTTGCCCAAATACCCGGGTCATTGCTATTATCCCCATCTGGATGCTCTCCTTGAATTCAGAACGGGGGATATCTATCTTCATTCTCTTTGGGTCCCTCTTCAGGGCCTTAAGCCAATGGGTGTTCATGTACACCAAGGCCGCATCCTCCAGTTGCGTAAACTGTTTCAAGGTGTCAGTCTTTGTGACCACTGTGGATCTTTCAAATTGTGGGATACCCAGGCCTGCTTGGAATGTGGCTGGGTCAAGGGACACAAGTGGAGTGGGGTATCCCGCGGGCTCTGTAGCTGCGAGCATGACGGCCCAGACATAAGAGTTATAGTTGGCAGCCAGGGTCAAGACAAGCTCCGGAGATTGCACAGAGCATGGGAAGCAAGCTGCTCGGAGGATTCTGAAACCTCCGACATTGATTGCGAGCTGGTCTCCAGCCTGTCGCTGGATGTGCATCACTTTTACCAGGGCCTGCATTTCTTCCCAAGTTCTGACATTGACGCCGGTCAGTAGTTTCTCCTTGGACTCAATCTTTGAGCCCACAATGGCGTTATCTTGTACAAACTTCATGGTGAGGGGAAGTTTCTCCAGGGCCTTCTCCATTTTTGACTTTGCTGCTGCCCTGGTTTCTGTTGTGGTTGGCAATTCCAGACTTCCAGGGGGAGATGATGCAGACGCTTCAGACATGTTTGGAAGATAACTCTGAAAACCTGCGAGGCAAAGCGACCGTCAGAACAGGTTTATCAAAGTAAAATAGTTACTCCGGGGTCTGGAGATCTTACCACCGTGGTGTTTTCCTTCCTGAAAAGTTAGTATCATGCAAAGCTAACCAGAAAGCAAAACACATCATGAACTTGAGATTTTCAATATACGTCCGGGTCTGGGAAATTTTGTCACACTTGGCAAAGATGCGGGATGGATGGTGGTAAGAGGCGTCAAGCCCGGAGGAATGACTGTTAACTGAGAATATGAAAAGGCAAGTTGTCAAACCCACATGGACGCCACGTGCGTTGGCATTAAATGGATGTGATGGCGATAACGGCGGAGCCAACTGCCCAAACATGCGAAAAGGGAAAGCCACTTTGCTAGAATTGATTGCGTGCATGGGATGTAAATGAGGTTCTGAAAGCCTTGATGGAGGAGAGAGAAAACCACCTATTTGAAGCTAGCCGAGAGCCGAGTTTCAAACAGGTGGTTTTCTGCCTCGAAAGCGAGTTTGAAAGCGAAAACCAGAAGCAAAGGTGACTCCACCAGCTTGCAAAGTCGCCTGGGAGGATATACATGAAGCTGAAGGATATATACAGAGAATGGAAGGAGATATATAGGGGTTTTATACAATTATTATACATATATACATGGATATACATCGCAGGACGACGCCCGCGGGAAAAACCAGACAAGGCAGAAATTGATATATACAACTATCTACATATATACAAATAGACCAATATTTACACTATTTACAGACAAACAACTTCTACACAGAGGGTGGACAACCCTCTGGCAGAGCCGACCCACCAACGGGAGGTGAAACCAGAGGACAACGGACCAGACAAGACAGAAAGACAAAACAAAACCAAGCAAACGGAAGCAAAACAAAAACCAAAGAAAGCCAGGGAGGGAAACAGGAACACCAACCTGAGAACACAGAAGGCGGAGGAAAGGAAGGATTTACCGCGCGATCTCTGCAACAGCTCAAGTTGTCAATAGGTCAGAATCACCACCACGGAGCACCTGCGCTTGCCTGAGAGTGACTGAAAATCATTAAGCTCTGATTACCATAAACTTCCTGTAAACGTGATGTTAATCACTTTAAAATCGCTCTAATTCACTCTGAGTGCTCGAAGGTTTTAATCGCGGTAAACGTGAAAATGACAGATAATTTCTATTTATACCCGCGGTAAAAAGGCAATCCGCCGCCTTCCCACAATCTCCGGAAAGGCAAACCTCCGGACTCTGGGCCCAGGGATTCCTCGTGATAATATTCCTAAGAACAACATGACAAAAAATCCCGTAGTCCAGAATCCGGTTCCCAACAAAAGGCAACCTCTGGGACAGAAGTCTCGGAGACAGAAAACAAACAACAAAACGACACACCAGGGAAGAAAACCCTGGAGAAAGAAAATAAAAGGGAAAGGAATTCAAGGCAAAGCCCGCAAAGCAAAAGCAGGCAAAAGTAAAAAGGGGGACCCAACATTTTGCACACAAAATGTAGGGACGGGGATGCAGGGCATAACAAGAACAAATTGAACAAAAGAAAGTTTCACTCATCTATTACAAGGGTGTAGACCAAGTTGCAGATATTTTGACAAAGCCTCTTTCTAGAGAGAAATTTTAATTTCATTGTAAAAATTTGGGTTTGCTACCCCTTGATGTAAATCCCCCAACTAAAGATTAAAGGGGGGTGTTAGAATTAATCTTTCCTTTGTTGAAAATATGTAATTAAAAGGATAAACTAAGGTATCCTTATTTGTATTTGTCCTCTAGTCCAAGTAGGAGGACATGTCACTATTTTGTATTTCCTTTAATAAGGAAAATAGATATTCCTCCTTAA
>MU226743.1:3557381-3569248 GCA_018584345.1 Thuja plicata | reverse complement strand
AATAGGGACACCTCCTTTTGCATCGCACAAGTACTCTGAACGAGCTTTCTAACGAATATAGATTTGACAAATTTTGAATTAATTAGGTCTATGTTTTTTGATGTGCATCAGATGTAGGTTTTTTATCGAATATAAACTTCCAGGTTTGACGTTCAATGAAAAATAGTAGAAAATAGAAAAAAAATTTGAAAAATAACAATGCCCTCCGGTTTTGAGTCTTCTTTCTATCAAAAATGAAAAAAATGAATTTCGATAAATACACAAAAAGTTATCAGCTACGCAGTCAAGGTATGTCAAAATTACGGTTGACTCTACTTCAAACGTTCATAAAATATGCAATAATCATGATAATGTCATCAAACCAATTGCATGCCCTCTGTATGGATGTTAAAAAACCAAATTCAAAAGAAGCACATTGATATCTATTTTAGAAAAAAAGTTATGTTGTATGAAGTCATTGTACCTTTTTGAAAAAAATATTTTCAGCAATATAGCAGTTTTAGTGGGAGAAAAAAAAACCATTAAAATCAATTCAAAAAAAATTTAAAAAAATATATTTAGAATGTAGATAGAAAATCCTAAAATACTCTAGTTTACTTCATCTTCCGATTTCAAACAGTTTAGCAACAATATGCATCTGAATGTGAAAGTTTTTCTCAAAATGTAGAGTTCAATGTCTGTTTAGGCAAAAAAGTGTAACCCACTATTGTGGTATCACCAAATATTATGATCTATAAGCTCAGAGGGAAGTTCTAAAGCATAGGTCCCTTTAGCTTTGTTTGAAACAAGCTTGATATTTGGGAAAGGAGACTTACCAGAGGGTTTGACTCCGAAAATATTAGTCCACCGCCCCAGTGGGGCCCTAGCCACACCCATCTCTCTATTTTCAGGTGCAGACTCATTTTTTCCTCTTGGATCCAGCTGCCAAATCTGTAGGGCTCCTTCGCATGTCGCATTCTCAGTACCTTGGTCGATACCCTGGCCCTGGCAAGTACTCTGATAGCTCTGTCCCGAGCCAGAAGGTTTCCCGCCCAAACCCAAATTCAAATTAGTGCCTTCTGACATCGGTCATTGGTCACCCGCTCCGCTCTCTCTCTCTCTCACCATCCTTTTTTATGTAGAGAAGAATGATATTACCTTTTTTAGGATAGCTGCAAATGTAATATCACTCTATGTTGTATGTGTTTTCCAATGCAACAATTTCTCTTTCATTTATATTGGGAATGAGGCTAGGAGAGACATGTCCCTTCAATAATATATAATATGTTATAAATATATGATTTCTAAAATTATTGTAGTTAGGTCAACAAATCATATCAAAATATAAATAAGGAGAATGTGGGGAAAGAAAGGAGAAAGAGTTTTGGCCAATCCTCATAAGATTTTGAAATATCTAAAGTATGTAATTTATTGAGGCTCTTTTTGTTTTCTATATATAAACTATTTATAAATATTATTTTAATTTTCTCTCACTATAACCTCCATTTCCTTAATGTTTATGATGTAATATTATATAATTTTTCTTACGTTTCAAATTATCTGCACCAATCTTAGGGTAATGTAAAGATGGATCCTAGAAGAAACATTTAATCTTGAAAAATTTAGAAATAAGCCTTTTAAAATGAACATATTGAAAGATATATATTAGATCTTAATATATGTCATACCAAAAAATATAAATGCTACAAAACTAAACTTAGAAAAACTATAGCAACTCGTTTACATTTATAAAATTTTATTAAAAAATGTAAATTTATACTTATATAAATTTATTATATTGTCTAATAAGCTTTAAAAATTCTTTTTTATTTTTACAACTTCAACAATTAGTTTTCCTTATATAATTGTAAAAGTATTAACAAACTAATACAAACTATAGATTATTAAACCATAATAGTAACCATAAAAAATAATTTAAAAATATTCAACAATTATTAACTATATATATATATATATATAATGGGGATAAATGCATCTCTGGTTTTAATGTTTCTCCATTGAATTCGTTTTGTACATTGAGAAATCACACATTCATTACTAAATTTTAACCTTATCACAGATTGTCTTAAGAGGAAAACTTGTACAAAACAAACAATTTACATAATCAAATCTTCCATTTTACAGAAAAAAATTAAATTTCTAATATAAAAACCATTATGAGCCTATCAAAAAAATCATGTTGTATGTATCCTGCAATATCCACAGTCAATCGGTTGTTTTTTTTTTTTTTGTTTTAGCTAGAGTGAATAATATGAGAGTTGTGGTATAATTTTGGGTTCCATTCAAAGCATAAATTTATGTAATTTTATATCCATTTTGTCTTCATAGTTTTCATATGTTCTAAGGGTTGGGTTTCCAGCTGGCACATTTAGAAGTTTTATTGGACATGACAATGGAGCATATGTGCAGATTATTTATACTATGTATATAATATTATTTTAACATCTTTGAGAGAATCGCTTTAATAAGATTTATTACACTTGAATTTTTGGTGCCGTCCACCACGTTATACCAGTTTCTTGGCTATCATTTCAAGCCAAATTCTGTTGTAACCATTTCTAATCTCCTTTGTTCCTAGATGACTGTGATGGGTGTAGTTCCTGTCAACATTCAAACTCTTACTGAATCGAATAGTAAGCGACCCATTCTTTTAATGAATCACACTTGCACCAATATGAACCGAGCCTTGAATCTTGGATACTACTGACATGTCTTAATAATAATTCAATAAGAAGAAGAAAGAGACACAGGCCACAGGCGTGAGGACATGGCTGCTGCTCGGCGAGCACGACAATGCACGGGTAATGGAGGTTGGAAAACATGCGATCATGCGCCGCACTGGCCTTCCTGCTTGTGATCTGCGTAATTTGGATCCTCTTCTTTCCTATCCTTCTTCAATTCTTTGCCGGGAGCGAACAATTGTGATAAATTTGGAGCATATTAAGGCAATTATCACTGCGCATGAAATTCTATTGTTAAATTCGAGGGATCCTGCCGTGGCGCCCTTCGCTGCACAAATCAAGAGCCGCTTGCCTCAGCTGTCCTGTACCCTACGCAACAGGTGTGAGAGCCTTAACTTTTTTGTTCTCGTCATTTCAACACTGAAAGATTCTTGTTCATTTGAAGTTTTAGTTCTCATAATTTTAATATTAAAAAAGTTTTTTAAGTCGCGAAATCCAGGCCGTTAGGCCGTTCTCTGAATCATCGCCATTATTCTGTTTTCTGCTGGAAAGTATTTATGGACATATTGCAACGTTCTTCATTTGACGAAGATTGGATTTTTTAGTTGGTAGATGTTTTGAAAGATTAGTTGCAGCAATTGGTAAAGGGAGAATCTCTCAAGAATCCAAGTTCTGGTACTATTTTAGTGTTGCTGCTTATGATAGAGAACTACAAATATCAAAATATCTTCATTACTTTGTGGTAACAATTGTAAATTTTGAACAAAACTTAATTTTTTGTTTGAAGTTCAACAAATGAGCTCATTCACATTTGCCATGCCGAAAAGCTTCTGATGAATCTTAGAATGAATTGTTATTTTCACTCTATTTCATTAAGAGCAGTTAAATTTAACCATTTTGGAAGTTATGTGCAAAATGCACGATTGCCTACACAACTTGGGAAGACAAATGGTAGATGATTTGGGGGTCTCCTCGTCTATGAAGACCACAAGTTCTTACATCTATGGTATGCTTCTTTAAATTTTAGAAACTAAAATTATGGAAATCTTTTGTAAAAACATTCCCAGTTATGTGTTTTAATAAATAAAAATTATAGCAAACTTCACATTTAATCTTGATCATTTTATTTAGGAAGCAAAGGGATTTATTCGAATCCTAGAAGAAATAAAAGGCATGTGTTTTCATTTGGTATACAATTCTATCCCTCAAAACTAAAATTTGTTATTTTATAGGAAATTCAAATGATTCTATTGAGACTCGCCTCCTGTGGCTTCAAATTCAAAACCAAGCTGACAAACTCAAAGAAAGGCCCTCATGGATTCCTGTACAAAAATTGTATTATTTATTTGTTTACACCTTGGAAGAAATGTGGACATCTTATTATCAAAGTTGCAGACCAATACCCGGGTATTTCAGTACTCTTTGCTGGAAATAAGTCCTATCAAAATACTTAATTGGTTGAAGGTCGTTTACATTTAGGAATTAATTCATTTTTGGAGAGTAACTGTGAATTCCAAGCCACACAGTAATTTGGAGATGTAAATAACTTGATTCTTTATTAAATTATGACTATGAGGTAATTCATATCTGATTTTAAGGAGAGGATCATGAGAGATGATGGTATCATGATTTTGTCATGTCATAGGAAAATGGTAAGTAATATAGTATATTAAGGTGTGAACAAATTTAGGTAATTATAATGTACTTCTATCCTTATGACAATTATGTCTTGGTTTATTGTTGGAGATGCTTTTTTTTTCTTTAAATTACTTATTTACATTTTATTTATCATTAGATTTGGAAATCAAGTCCATCTTATGTAACGAGTCAACTATGAGTTGGTCATGTCATGTGTATCTATAGATTTTCTTGAAATATAAAGGTTTAAATGTAGCATTTGTTTGGACTTCATAATCGACTTAGGAAATCTTATTAAAATTTATATAAACTTTATATTTGTGTAGAAACAAAAATACCACATATACTCATCTCCATACCAATATCTCCATCTCAACACCTAACAATATTATCATTCATCCACTTCACTATAATTAATTAGCTTTATCAGAACCCAATAGATTGAATAATATTTATTATTATTATAATTTGAATTAACCACTTATTTAAAAATTTCCACTGTTTATAAATAATTAATTAAATATTTTGATTTACACCCTACAATTAACTAATCAATCAATATTGTTGTTTATTTAATCAATGTAATTAAAATCTCAATGAAATTAGTCAATTCATCAATTAAAATAGTTAATTCATCAACCCATCATATAAATATTAATCAAAATAATTAAATAAGAAAACTTGCTAATTACCTCCATAGAAAGGGTAATATATATAACCTTTCAATATGCATTCAATTATCAACAAAGATAAACTCGTGATCAAAGATCAAATCCTATCAGTCTATCAATCTCATAAAAAATCTATAAATTATTGTCACATCCATCATTCTTTAGTCTTGGTTTGCAGCAAGTTAATCTTCTCCACCATTTATTTTATCTTGACTTAAAGTAGATATTTTTGGATTGAGTAACAAAGATTATATCATTTTTATAGCATATACATTTTTGACAAGAGGTATTGCATTTAGTTAGAATCTTGTCTTGAATTCATAATATTCTTGTAATTCATCTTTTGAATCTGTTAGAGGTGAGTAGTTGATTCAATTTAAAATTTGCCTTTCTTTTTTTATAATGTTTTCTTTTATATTTGGATGGTAGACTTGTAATTTGGTATGCCAAATCATAAAAGAAAGCAAAATCTAAGATGTTTTTTATCATATCAATTTTTGAAGTGAACTAAGTGTAACCATAGTTCTTTGTATAAATCCTTTCTAAATAAACCTTCAAATATTTAACAACTACTTAGTAAATATGATTAAATAGATTGAATCAAGCAAATAAATTTATGATATTTTTCTTAAAATTGATGTAAATGATCGCTTTCATGTCTTTCATGAACTAAATCTTCAATTATTGTTAATAAATGCCCACATCATTTTTTGTCAACTACATAAGAAATATGACAAAGTGATCCCATATCACAATACTTATTCATTTTACTAGAATATGGATTAAATAGGACTATTTTTTCTCATTATTTCCTTATGAAATGGACTGGTTTTTCTATTCCTAATACTTGGGTTTCTATAACAAATTTATATTTGCAGATAATGCATTACTATTTGGAGAAGCATTAGCTATGAATGCCAAGTCAATAAAGGAAGTACCTATTAACTACTAATTCTTTTTGTCATATCCTGCAATCTTTATATCTGTAAAGCGTAACTTAGACAAAGAAATAAGAAGATAATACTAGAAAAAATCTCCCGGTAACAGACTCTAGAGTTGATCCAGCAGTATTTACTATCCTCTCATGATCAAATTTCACATTTCTTCCTGTCAATGCCTTCATGAAAATTTCCACAGCCTGTAATGAAAATGAACAAAACATGTAAGAAATACTGCACAAAACTAAAATATGAAGCGAACTTCATACCTATTGTTTTGATTTACTGGCATTTAGATTATTGGACAACCATTAAAACTTCACATCAAAACAATCAAACATTCATTTTTTTAAATCTACGATACCTTTCTATATCTGGTAATCCGAGAGGCATAAACAGATATTATAATGCTTGTTGTCAATATCAGGGGCCACTATTCCTAAAGTTTCATCGACTCATGAAAGAAGAAGGCATCGAAGAGTCCAAGGTTGATCCACTCAATACTTTTGAGTAGGTGAGATTATAAATTCTCACTATGTCAAATTTGTTCTCAAGGTTGTTTTAAAATATTAAAACAAATAAATTGGATACCATTGAATCGGTATAATATTGTGAGAGAAAAGACGGTGTCAATGTTTTATAGTATTTTGACTTTCAATATAGTATTCAATTGGGTTTTGGTAATTTGAATCTAGGCTTGGTAATTTACTGAACCATAATTCGATCGGGTTATTTGAATTAAAATAAACTTGATCGGGTTTTGGTGTTTTGGGTTTTTTTTTGAGCGGGTGGTCACTTTTTTGCGCACCATCTTGGCGTACTTAGCCTTTGGCAAGTTAAAAAATAGAATTTTATTCCATTTCTCGAGATCACAATATAATTAGCAGAAAATTGCTAAGTATGATCTCGATTTCACAATTATATTGTGATCCCGGTTTTCTTTATTACCAGAACCCGATCATAATTATATTCGGTTTTCTTTTAACTATGTTGTAATATATGATCTTGATTTCACAATTATATTGTGATCCCGATTTTCTTTGAACTTAGCTGTTTTCGGTGATCTCTAATATCTGCATTTTCGGTTTGCTCTTTGTCCTGTCTTTCCGTGTATGCTTACCGAAAGTGTTCTTTGCATACTAATGGAAAATTAATGTCATCAAAAATTTCTATATATGGTGAAAGAGATAGATGGAGATGTCATATTGAAGACAATGAAAAATAACTCCCCATTGGAGGTGGCCACAACAACCGTACATCATGCCATGTTTACTAAAGATAGGGTGAAATATATGAAGCAAAAAGTAATTGATTTGGGAAGAAATGAAGTTGTGTTAAATAAATAAATAAATAAGATGTATATTGAAAATGATTCCGTGAAAGGGAAATTGAAAGAATTATGTGAAGTTCAAAATAAAGCCATTGTTTTCCATAAGGATTCTCCCACAAAGACAATTGACAACCCTAAAACTCTGGAGGAATGGAATGAAGAGGAAGAGAAGTATGAAAAGGAAATCAAAGGGATAAAAGATGCTAATGAAATGATATTGCAACCAATTCCTCAATAAATTTTGAATTCTTTTGAACATATATTGTGCCACAGAATATATTTGGTCATCAGTAAGTGTGAAGATGTATAAAATGAATATGAATTCTTGTTAAAAATTCTTAATACATTTCAAGAAGATAAGTCCAATCTTGAGAAGCTAATGAGGAGGTGGTTGCCTACTTATATCACCATTTCTACCTTTTGTAAATTAACCCAAAGGGACCTTGATGCCCCTTAAGAAATAAAAGAAACTAAAAAATATAATAAGTTTGGTCATTGAAAACTGAGATATGTATTAGGTGAGGAACAAAGAGTCAAGGATAAAATTTCCTCCTTTCATACTTTCAAGCACTGGACAATCCCAACAATTATTGACAATGATGGATAGATGAGGGGATTTGATGATTGGAAGCTTGACTATCAACAGGTGGTGTCGAGAATCATTGCACGTATGAAAGAGGAAAATGCTTAAAACATCCAAAGTTTTAATATGTTTCAGGATAGAATTATAACACTGGATGTTGGGTTTACAATATTTATTGTAGAAGTTAGAACAATAACTGAGAAGAGGTGGAAAGATTATTTGAATAATATGCCAACCATCCAGAGTTTCAAGTGGCTGAGAGATATAGAAGTTGTTTTTTAGGAAGAAGAATATCTAGATGTTCCAAAGAGAAAATCAACAATAGAAGAATAGGCTCATGTGGAAAATAGAATGTTGGTAGGCCCAATTTATAATTCAAAAATCGTGTTCAAATGTATTGTCTTGTTATGTTTTAAACAAACTTTTAATAGTTTTTTGTGCTTTGATCTTAAGAAAATTAGTTATGTTAGGGTATTCATGTAAAACGGTTTGAAGCTTTTCACTTCTCCTATTTTGATATATAAAAGGGAAACCAAGACCAATATAAAGGACATTAGTAGATAGATAGATATAATAAATACAACTAGATACATTGGAATGATTGGTATGAATTGTGTACTTTTCCAGTGGTTTAAAGATAATAGAAGATTTGAAATTTATACTTTTCATTTACTTATTCTTGGTGATTGATAAAAATACTTTGTGGTTGTCTCTAATTTATATTTTTCTAATTTGTGTAAGTAAGAATATCAAGGATATTTCTGATTTATCAAAGCAACTTTCTTTGCTCTCTATGATTTTATTAGTTGGCTTCTGTAAGGTAGAATTAAAATATACTTTATTAATTTACATCAATTAAAAGGAAGGTGAATGTATTGTTAACGAAGAACTCAACAATATTACTTTTATGCATGTTTATACAAGGTTTAGTCATATTTATGCCTGTACGCCTCTCTCTCCGGTTTCCCACAACTTTCCAAGGGCGGGGGTTAGTAGCAAAGGTTCACAATTGAATGCAAATCAAATACGCAATAACTACTAAACGAATAAAAGAAACATGAGCAATAAAATGTACAAACAAGAGAAGGGAAGACAAATGAATGCAAACCCCACGATGTTTGAAGCTTCTATTGTTTCTCTCTACTCCTTCCGAAACGTTGTTCTTGATGCTCAGTATTGGCGGGGCAGCGTCTATGACTTGAGAAGCGTCGAGAATTTGACAATTGAAATGTGTGTGATCGCAAGATAGCTTGAATGTTGATAGAGTAATGGCTCATGTAAGCTTGAAATCCTAGATCCTTCAAATGGTTATGAAGGGTTTATTATATAGGAATTGATGATGAAATGAATGGTTGAGATCAATCCCAGAGATGGGAAGATGAACGGTTGAGATCAAAAGGAACAGGAGAGATCCACAATAAACTCCACCTTTTTATTTGGTTAAGAGGAGATAGAGTTTGGTTAACTGAGGAGCTAATTATGAGTTACCTTTTTGAACTGAAGAGGTGGGTGAAGTTACCCATGTGGACTGGAGAGATGGGTGGAGTAACCCATGTGATCTGATTGGAGTTATCTCTTTGAAGATAAATAAATATTTTATTCATTTATTTATTAATTGTTTTCAACATGTGAGATAATTTAATTCTTTTTATTTACGAATTGCTTTATTTGATGAAATTAAATTAATTTAATTGAAATTAACTTAATTGGGAGAATTTAATTAGTAAGTTTAAATATTTGATTTAAACTATAGGAAGTTGAGTTTAATTAATCAATTAATGGTAATTAATCAATTAAAGCTTAATTAATTAAATAAAATTAATTATTTAATTAATTTTGAGAATTGGATTAGATGATTTGAGAAATGAATTTAGAGGAAAATAGATGATTAATTAATGATTAAAAAACCATTAATTAACAGATAAAAATTAGTGTTTTTAATATAAAGTCGCAAGCCTGTCCATTTTAGGGTGTCTACATTTTCCCCTCTTTGATGCGATGTGACTTGTCGCAGAGTGTCAAAGATTCTTTGATTTTGCCCCAGCTTGCCCCGGCATTGTATGAGTGTATTTATGCCCCCTCAACAAATTTGAGCGAAAAAGTCGCAAGACGAGCGTTAATTTGTTGAAAATGCAAATTCTTGAATTGGGTAGCTGACGGATCTGAAAAATAGTTTAACATGCCCCTGTAATTGACTTTTGAAGTTCATGGGGACCGGGAAGAAATTTCAGGCTCCTGGGCGAAAATTAGGGTTTTCAGAATCCCTATAAGTAGCTGGGTGGGCCATTCATTTGTCACTTTGTGCATTTTAGCTCTGAATCTTGGTAAGTTCTGCTTATTTTCTGCTTCTTTTTCGTCCTTATCTTGAGTGATGGCTGGTCTTCTGGGTGTTGTGCACATATCTGATCGAGTCCGCCAGTATCGTCGACCTGCTGGCTCTGGACACCCGGTGAGTATCCTTGCTTTCCGTGTCATTTATTGCGTTATTTTTAGCTTTCAAAATTTGTACTTTTGCATGAAAATTTTAACCTTGCTGCACTCGCTTGCGGTTTTGCCGCAGTTGCGGTTAAAATGCCGCAATCATCATTTGTGTGCCGCACTTGATAAAAGTGCCGCACTTGGGTGTCTAATATGCCGCATTTGCAAGTTTTGTGCCACACTTGCTCATTAGATGCCGCACTCGCATAAAAGTACCACAATTGATAGCTTTATTACTGCAATTGAAGTTTTAACACTGTCTGCCTGTTGTCGTGATCAGTTATCTGCCTGATTTTGCTTCTATAATGTTCTTTAACACTGAAAACTAATAATTTGCTGTGTTTGTTACTTTGTGCAGTTCACTGGTCGTATTTTGCGGTGTCAGGAGTCCAGGCCTGCCGGATTAGTGTATAGATTTCAGCTGACGGAGGACGAGAGGTTAGTTCTTCATGACCTTGGCTTATATTGGATCTGTTACATGCCCGAGACAACGACCAACAGGGGTCTGATCTCCGCTCTAGTAGAGCGATGGCACTCAGAGACCTGTACTTTCTGGTTGCCCACTGGAGAGTGCATGGTGACCCTGGAGGATGTGTATCGCATCCTACAGCTTCCTATCCAGGGTGAGTTGGTGGAGTACTCCACTCGCACTAGTGTTCCCGTGTTATCTGAGCTTACTGGTCTGCCCCGAGATCAGCTCGGTCTAGCTGGTCATTATGATATTCCCTGTCGAGATTCAGACTGGGATTAGATAGACTGTCCACTCTCCTGGGCAGTTTGATATGTGGTCTTCTATGTCCTGATCGGTGGCAGCGTGGTTTTGCCGTGGGGTTTGGGAGTGTGCTTCAGAGTATGGTCCGGGACCATACTATCTTTGCGTGGGGCCCCTGTATGCTGGACCATATGCATTTTCATATGATGTATGTTGCCTACCTTGATGGTAGATCCCTTGGGTGCGGTGCTACACTCCTTTAGATTTGGGCGTGGGAGCATATCGCAGTATGCCGACCTGTGTGTTCTTGTGCTCTTCCGGCCGACAGGCCTTATGTTTTCATGTATGATGGTGCCATCGTTCAGACCCACATGGGTCACCTTTCTTATTGGCATCAGCAGTTGGATATGATTCCTTATTTCATCTGGCGGCCGTATAGAGACTATCCTGTGTGGGATGGGGAGGATATCCATCTTCCATTTTGTCGGCAGTGGTGATACCTGATTGGCCGAGTTAGTGATCATGTTCACATGATCGATTTTCACAACACTGACAGGGTGTTACGGTAGTTTGGAGAGCAGCAGGATGTTTATGATTCCTATGCTTATTTCGCCTGGAGATCTTGTGATTCTCGTATATGGGGTCCTGTTGTATCACTCGATGCAGCCCGTACTAATTTTTTGGGCTTGTTGCCAGTTGCATGGACCTAGCGTTCTGCCACTGTTGATCCAGGTTTGTTTGTGATATTCATGTTATGTACTTCCTTTCTGCTCTGTAGATTGTGTACTCTTTATAGTAGTTGTATATCTTGTATATATCTGCTCTGGTACTGATAG
>MU226743.1:3520677-3548069 GCA_018584345.1 Thuja plicata | reverse complement strand
TTAAATAATAAACAAATATAAATTTCAAATTGATTTCATATATTATTAAAAAAATCAATACAAAACCCCATTTTTACCAAAAAAACTACATTTAACATGAAAATGAAAAAAATCAATCTAGACATAAAAAGAATTTACTTACCGAATAAGCAGTGGAGTCGAATTTGTTGTTGGAGCAATCAGGTACCCAAAAAAATCGTGTATATGATATTTCTAGCCGTTTTGGAAACCTAAAGCGATGGGAGAAATGAGGAAATTGGCCCACGGGTTTTTGATTTATGCCACAGGTTTCAGGTACCCAAAAAAATTGGGTACCCGATTAGGCTTGTGCTTTGGTGTCAAGTTTGCCCAGGTTTACTGACACGCAGGCCTACTAAAAAGTCAACAAGCACTTTCATGCGCTTTTGGACGAGTGAAAAGTGGAGATTTTTCACATCGCCACTTTTTGGCCCCCCATGATCTTGCACATACCCATATACATATATATACACATATATATGCATATATACACATATACATGCATATATACACATATACATGCATATATATACAAATTTACAAATAATATATATAAAAAAACATTAAAATGCATATATACAAACAATATATATTATAAAACAATAAAATATGCAAATTATAAATGTGAAAAACCTGATAATTGACGTTTGATAAAATGGAAGCCACCGTTCTCTTTGTCACTTTCAACCCAACCGAAACAGTCAAAATGACTGTTTCGGCAGGTTTTATTCTGCCAAAAAAAACCTAGTTACTTTCGATCGAAAGTAACTTGGTTACTTTCGATCGAAAGTAACTAGGTCCTTTTGATCGAAAGTAAATTTTGATTGAAAGTACCCATTTTAGGTACTTTCAATCGGAAGTTATTCACTTTTGATAGAAATTTTTTAGTTGTTCTGATCAAAAGTATCAAACATTTTTTAGTGGGCCACACTTTTCGGGGCGAATTCCTTCCTCCCAAAAAGTGTAACCCACTATTGTGGTATTACACTATTATGAGCATGGATGCTACTCTGGTGGGTAAGTTCATTGGATCCAAACCCAATATTGAAATAGTTAGAACCTTTGTTAAAAACAAAAGGGTTATTAAAGGTCAGGTTGCGGTTACGACAATGGCAAAAGGATTAATGTCTTTTGAGTTTTCTTGTCAAGAGGACATGTCCAAAATCCTCTGTGCTGGGAATTGGTCAGTAGGCAGATCTACCCTTATTTTGCAAAAATGGACCTCTAATCTAGATCTTAACAAGGATTTTTTGACCCAAGCTCCTATTTGGGCGCGACTTCCTCAGTTGCCTCTAGAGTATTGGCATGAGGATGTTTTTGAGGGTATTGCCAGATCCTTCGGGGAGCTGCTTTCTATTGACCCTGTTACAGCAGCAAAGAAGCGAATCACTTATGCGAGGATTTGTATTGGAGTTGATGTGGGCCAATATATGCCTGAATCTATTGTCTTCCAATCCAAATTAGGAAGAAGAGTGCAAACGATTGAATACGAGAGTGTCCCTTTTGCATGTTTCCACTGTAAGAAAGCTGGACATAAAGCTAACAGGTGCCCAAAGGCCATAGCAAAGGATACTACATGAAAGGATCATTTTAAACAAGGAAAGAGACAGGATGACCAGCCCATGAATAAGGACCTCTTACACATAAAAAAAATCTGGATAGAGAAAATCCCTAGTGACAAGGTACAACAAAAGCAAATCTCACAAGGGATTCTCTCTGGTGAGAACCGGGAAAGGCACATAGAACAATCATCTATTGAAAGGGATATATCAACAAAGGAGGAATCAATAGCCCTCCCAAATATTGACATAGAGTGTGAAGCTGTTGTAGTTAGCAAAACTCAGCTGGGGGACAATAAGGGGCCGTATGACAAGGAGAGAAGGGAGCCTTTGTCTGAAGGGGAGAGAGATGAGGCCAACTTTGACCTCTCTATTGTCTGTGACACATAGGAAGAGGGGAAATTTGAGATGGGTAAGGAACCATACCTCTCCCAGCTTCCAAAGGAAAGCAGCAGCGATCTCCTTTCACTAAGGAAAATAAGCCGGGTCTTGGAAATGGTTTCCTCCTCAACACTGGGTCAAATCTCAAGAATGGAAGCCCTATTGGATAGTTACAAAGATGTATCAAAGGATAATGAGGGAGCATGGATAATAGTGAAAAATAAAAATAGCAGAAAACCATCCCCAACATCACCCGCAACAACAAGAAGTAGGGCTAAAGCAGACACAGGAAGCAAGTCAAACACACCTAGTAGGAAGAGTATGCATCAAATCAAAAAGGAAGAAGCAAAAAGAAATATTGCGGATGGGTACCAAAGGACCATCCAAGAATATCTAAAGAAAGCATGAAGATCATATCTTGGAACATCCATGGGCTAAACGAAGCCCATAAACAAGAAATAATTAGAAATATGATTAGAGACCATAGACCAGATATTTTTCTGATACAAGAGACTAAAATGGAAAAGGATAAAGTTGCAGGCATTTCTTTTGGAAAAAGTATGAGGAGTGCGACATCAGATTTGGATGGAGCCTCTAGAGGCTTTCTGATGCTTTGGAAGGATAACCTTAATGCCCAAGTCACTTGGAATGAGGGCAATATCTTACTTATGCATTTCACTAACCCTTTTTCTCGGCAAGGATGGGCTATCATGAACATTTATGTGCCAAACACTAAGCTTACTAGACTTGCATTTTGGGACAAGATTTGTACCCTTTATTCTAGAATCACTGAACCTAAGACCATTTTTATGGGGGATTTCAATACCCCGCTTCTAGAATAAGAGAAGTTTGGGGGCTTGCCACCGGACCTGGACAGTAGGCAGCACCTGGCAAGTCTGATTAATGACCTGGCTCTTGTTGATGTGGAATTAGGGGGGGCACTTTCACCTGGTCAAATAGGCGTATGTGTAAAGAGTGTATTCAGGCTTTCCTAGATAGAGCCCTCATTTCTATGGACTCATCGATTGCTCTTAATATGGAAAATGTTAATAGGAAAAAGGCCTTCCCCTTCAGATTTGAAAAGATGTGGACCACCCACCCCAACCTCCTACCTAAGATCAAGGATTGGTGGGGCATAGATGTGGAGGGGATGATGCAGTACAAAGTGGCAAAGAAGCTTAAAAACATGAAAATGGAGATCAGATAATGGAACAAAAATGAATTTGGTAATATATTCCAAAATAAAGATAGGATTAAGTCTGAGCTGGCTATGATCCAAGAAGAGATCCAAAATCATGGGTATGATGATGACAAAATCAGGGCTGAAAAAGACATTTTGATGGATCTGCATAACATTGTGATTAAGGAGGAGATGTACTGGAGGCAAAGGTCTAGATCAGTATGGTTGAAAGAGGGGGACAAAAAATCCTAGTTTTTCCACCTATCTACCATGAAACACAGGATGACTAATAGAATCAAGGCAATTAAGAAAGGGGATCAGACTTTGGAGGAAGACAAGGAGATTGCAAATGAGGCCATCGGGTACTTTACCCAAATCCTCTCTAAAGAGCTTAATCTCAGCATGAATGATCAAGAGGCTATTCTTCAAGCTATACCTAAGGTGATCTCAGAAAGCCAGAATAAGAGCATGCTAGTGATCCTGGATCAGGCTAAAATTCATAGAGCAGTCTTTTCTTTACTAGCGGAGAAAGCCCCAGGCCCAGACTAGTTCCCATCTTTCTTCTTCCATAATTATTGGGAAATTATAAAAGAAGACATTGTCAAAGCGGTCTAGGAATTTTTTGGTTCCAAAAGCCTTCTCAAGGAGATCAACGCCACATTCCTTGTCCTCATCCCAAAAATCCTAGGTGTGGATTCTTTTGATTGTTTCAGGCCTATTAGTCTGTGTAACTCCTTCTATAAGATTATCTCAAAATTCTTAACTCTCAAACTTCTTAAGACCCTCTCAGTTCTTATAGCTCCCCAAAAATCGGGTTTTGTCCCAGGAAGGAAAATTATAGACTCTATTATGGCGGTGCACGAGGTGATTCACTCTTTGGAAGAAGGCAATAGGGAAGGTTTCTTGTTCAAACTGGATCTCTCCAAGGCATATGATAGGGTTGACTGGACTTTCCTGAGCAAAATTATGGGGGCATTTGGTTTCAATGGTAAGGTCTTAAAGATCATTTCCCAGCTAATTTCTACCCTATCTTTCGCTATTTTGGTGAATGGGTCTCCCTCTGAATTCTTCAAATCCTCTCAAGGACTTTGGCAAGGGGACCCCCTCTCCCCTATCCTTTTCATCATTCTTGCTGATTGCTTAGGAAGGTTTATATATGAACATATAATTAGGGGGCATATTAAGGGGCTAAGACCCTCTTCAAGACCTTTCACTTTTACTCATCAGCAATTTGTTTAAGACACTATTCTGGGGGGGAGTCTTCAGTGAAGGAGGCTATAAATGTAAGGAATATTCTCAATTCCTACACCAATGCTACGGGGCAGCTTATTAACTGGAACAAGAGCTCGGGTTTTTTCATCAACACTCCAAAGGACAGACATAGGAGAATGATAGGTATTCTAGGCTGCGACATTAACTCCTTTCCAGCTTCCTACCTAGGCCTTCCACTTGGAAGCAAACCCCTAGAGGCTTTCTGGGGAGGCCTTATAGATAGATTCAATTGGAAATTGGTGGGATGGAAGGGAATCACCCTGAGTCAGACTGGGAAAATTACTCTGATTCAATCCACTCTCCAGAACCTCCCTACCTATTCTCTTAGCCTTTTCACTATCCCTACAAAGGTGGCAGACACTCTAGAAGCCATCCAGAGAAAGTTCCTATGGGCAGAAAAAGATGGAAACAAGAAATACCCACTAGTGGCCTGGGATAAGGTATGTAAGAAAAAAAAATATGGAGGCCTAGGGATCAAGCTACTGAAGAAGTTCAACAGAGCTTTGCAAGCCAAATAGATTTGGAGAATCTTTAATTCAACAGGGGAATGGAGAGACATCATGAAGGAAAAATATGCAGCCGACATAACATTCAAACAATTCATTAGCAGAGACTCTGACCCGAAGGGCTCCCACATTTGGAATGGCTTACTGAGGGCCAAAGGAATAGTGACCACAAAAATGAGATGGAAAATGGGTAATGGCAAGAAGGTAAATTTTTGGCATGATGACTGGCTCAGACAGGGACCTCTATGGAATTTGGAGCCTTACAAAAAATGGGTAGAACATTGCATGGATAGGTTTGGAAGCAGAGTCAATGACTACAGAAATAATAATAAATGGGTCAATCTCACTGAGGTGTCCCAGGATCTCAAACCCCTTATGGTCTATCTGGGGCACACTCCCCTTTCTCATAATGAGGATGTCTTGGTTTGGGGGGAGACCAAGGATGGCAACTATACAGTGGCCTCAGGATATGCTTCGATGAAGGGGTCTGCTTCTATACCAGCTTGGGTGAAGGCCTGGTTCCCTGGTATCAACCCTAAAGTTAATATATTCTTTTGGAATTTGCTTCAAAATCACATCTTGATAGTGGATAATCTTATTAAAAGGGGACATTACATTCCTAATAGATGTATCCTCTACAAAAGTAATAGTGAAAATGTGGACCACTTATTTATCCACTGTGATTTTGCCAGGAAGATATGGCATCATTTCCTTGGTTTTTTTGAGACATCCTGGTGTTTCCCTAATACCACCCTTGATCTTTTTGAACAATGGCAACTGGGGGGGAGTGGCCATCATCTTTGGGTTTGGGCTATGCCACACATCTGCTGGGGGCTATAGAAGGAACGAAACAACATGATCTTTAGGGAACAGATCACCCCGGTTAAGGTTGTAGCCCAAAAAATTGCTAATGCACTTAAGGAAAACTACACCATTTGCAAAGGCAGTAGCACTTCTACTCACTTAAATGGACTAAACAACATCAATAAAAGGCTGGGCTGCAGATGGTCTTTACCACCAGAAGGGTGGTTCAAAGCTAATTTTGACGGGGCAGCAAAGGGGAACCCTGGGAAGGCAGGGGCGGGAGGAATCATTAGGAACTCGCATGGAAAAGGAATTGCAGCTATTTCAGCACCCCTGGGATCACAAACCAACCACTATGCTGAGGCTAGTGCAGCACATCACACTGTCAAGCTTGCCAAGGATATGGGTATCAGGAAATTATGGGTGGAATGGGACTCAAAAAATATAATTGATTGTCTTAATGAAAAAACCAGAGCTTCCTAGACTATAGAGAATATCATAAAGGAATGTATTCAAATTATGAAGTCCTTTGATAAGATCTACGTTGCACATGAATACCGTGAAGCAAACTAGATGGCAGACATGCTGGAAAAATTGGGTGTCATGTATGAAGAAGTTAAACAATGGAAGGATGGGAAACATTTACCACTGGAAATTGCCAACATTATGGAAAGTGATCGGGTTTTGTGCAGACTCAGAAATATTAAAGACTAATTATGACAGAAGCAAAAAGGCTAATAATGGAGAGTAAAGACAGAGGCAAAAAGAATCCCCGCGGGATGTGCAAGTACAAAAGCTGTGATGGGAAAGTCATTTTAATGCCCCATCAGCACACTTGGCAAAATTTAAGAAATTATTGCATTTACAAAGCTAAAGGAAGGCTCTCGAAACCCCAAACAAACATCATACTACAAATGATCTTCACAAGAAACAGAGGAAACAAAAAATTTGTAGACATGGTGGGAGAGCGACATAGGAGAGAGCTGGAGAGAGAAACCCAGAAATGGCACCGGAGATCAAAGGTGTGGGAAATTATGAGAAAAGGGGAAGTAACCACTTATATCAAATGACTTCATGGGTGGAAGCCATCCGTTACAAAGATGATGGTTAACAACTGGAAGGAAGGTAAGGTGAAAATCGATGGGGTTACATTCATGGTGACTGAGGAAATTATTTCAATGGTAACAGGCATTCCTATTATAGGAAAGAAATTCTATAGGGATAGGAAAATCTCTACTAAAGCTATGACAGAATTTGTCAAAAATGAAGCTAAAAAATGAGTTTTGGTCAAGAAAGGCACTTTTTATTACCCGAGTTCCATCAAACCTCTATGGCATTTTTGTGTTGCAGGCGATAATCAAATACCTCACTCTGGACACTAGATTTGACTGCATCAGCACCCACCATTTTGTGCTCCTCAACCATTTCACGTATGGGGCTAAGGTTTCCCTCCCTTTCTACCTATATTCATCTATTAATGAAAACATAAATGATCATAAGGAGAAATAGTTAAGTAATCTAGCCTTCCATGAGGGCTTACTTCTTTTGATTTATGAGTATTTCAAATCCCATACTTGGGGTAAGGAAATCCAAGACAAAGAGGAAGGGGCTTCTGAGGGGGAGTCAGAGGAGGAATACCTCCCCTCTGAAATAGAGGATAGCAGAGACATGCACTCTGATATAGAGGAGGAACATTCTAGCCAAAAGAAGAAAATAAAACACAGAGCTAAAAAAGAGATTTTAAAACAACACATTGAAGACTCCTCAGACAGGGAATACAATGAGGAAGAGGAAGGAATGGAAATAAGGAAGGAGAGTTCAGGAGAAGAAAAAAAATTGAAGAAGAAAGGGAAAAAGGAAACAAAATGGAAGATCACTATCAAGATCCCAACTCAGAATGAGGAGGATAACTTGGGGAAGAGGGCCACGAGATCCAAAAGAGTCAAAGTGGAAACAAAGGAGGAAAATATGACCAAATAGGATGAGACACAAGAGGAGAAAAATGAAATAGAGGAGTGTCAGGGTATGGACAATGAAGAGGACAAGATCAGCTAGAGCTATGCTGAGTATGGTGAAGAAAAGTACACCTGTAGTATTACAGGTAAAAATAAGAAAGTGGTATGGAGAAACTTCAACTCGGTCTCAGCCAAAATGGGCATTAAGAGAGAATTGGTAAAGACCCTGGTAAAGGAAAATAAAGAGGGAAGAATATAGATGGAGGAACTCATTGACCCGGCTATGGTGATATTCAGTGACAGTGCAAGGGAAATACCACAAATGGATGTGCTGAATAATGCAAAGAACAATGCACTAGACAACTATAGAACAACAAAATGGACCTATTATGAAATTGATGACATGAAAAAAAGGATGGACAGAATGGAGAATGAACACATTAGCAACAACAATAAAAACATAGCGGAGGACAAAGAGCTGGAAAACAGACTGATTGAACTGAAAAACAGAATTGAAAACATTGAAGCTACAATGGTCAAAATAGTAGAGCAGAGTTATAATATTCTAAAAGATTCTAATGACAACATAAAGGTCATAATTGATAAGTTTCAAGAGCAAAAAGGTAATACAGAGGAAAGGTAGAAGCAAGGAGAGAGGAACCAACTCCAAGAAGATGAAAATGCAAAGAATAAGACAGACAAGGGAGCTGACAAGGAGTTGGATGAAATCAGAGAAGCTGCTGGAAGGAATGACAGAGCTGGAGATCAAGGCAGCGGAGATTCTTAGAGATATAGCCTAAAGGATGGACCTGGCTTTTGTTCCTACCTTTTTGGATATGTGATTCTGGCTTTTTGGTAGTTGTGACTATTTTGCTTGTTTTGAAAGTTTTCTAGTGTTTGGTTTGTAACGATTATATGCTTTAGGTCTCGTATATTTCTACTATAGGGTTTTAGGAACCCATCAAAACCTTTTTTCCATAATCAAAAACATATTATATATTATTCCTAAAAATATTTTAAAGAATTTAAATAAAATTTAAATAATTTAATTTATTTTAAAGGTAATAACTTTGAATGTAACTCTAATCCTTAGCGACTTTATATTTTAGTACTTTATAATAAATTTAATTATAAACAATATTATAATTTTATACTAAAATAGATTTATATTTATCAATATTATATTATGTTACTATTTATTTTATTTTATTGTATTTAGATTTTTCTAAACTATTAATGCTATGAATTCTTTTTATAAGTAAAAACATAAAATAATGTTTTTATACAAGTTAAAAAAACAAATATTTATTATAAACAAGTACTACAATAATTTTGATAACTCATTTTCATTTTCATATATTAATGTACATTTAGAATACCTAGTTTAGATTCATGCAAAAAAAAAAACTCATGTTTGCATCTAAAATTGCCTATACAATTTTTCATGCAATGTGGAGAAATCATGATGCCAAAATTTTTTAGAGAGAAAAAATTGTGGAAATAAGTGTGATGAAGGAAAAAAGAATCTTATTTCTCTTACTGGATCAATACTTTCATCTCTGTTATAGGTTAGCTTAAATGTAATTAAATGTTTTTAAAGTTATTTCTTTTGTACCATTGTTAAAAGAATAATTTTAGAAAGGGTTTGGCAGGATGTTCTCCCACTATTAGAAAAAATATAGTTGCACACTCAGATTATATCCAATTAACATGCACCAACAAAAATGTAAATAATTTACAAAATCACATTCACATTCATTTAGAGCAAAAAATTCTAAAAATGATCATTCACACGCCTACTCACAAACAAGAGAGTAAATATGTTTCAAAAGTTAATATTTTAATTACTTCTATTCTAAAATACAGTCCCTTACAAATATTTAAAATATACATTCATGGGGTTCAAACCATAAATTGACTATCCATTGTTCTTTTTTAATCTCTAATATCCTACACACTCTCTTTATTTTCATCTTTCATCTATGTGCCGCTCTCTCTATTTTCTTCTCTAAATTTTCCCTTATAAACTTCTCTACCCTCCCTTTATTCAGATTTGAATCTCTCTTCTTTTTTTTGTATACTGGAGTCCTCTATTTTTTTCCCTACACACTGCCTTGTTCTTTTTATCTTTTTCTCTGACTTTCTACCCAAAACCAAATCCCTCCAAAATTCTAGAAACCTCTCCAAGGATCGTGCCTAAACTACTAAAAGAACCCGAAAACCCTTATTATCAAAGTCTATTTGATTTTTAAGGCTTCATATCTCTCGCTCAAATCTTGTGTTTGAACATTTTCCAAATTACTGCTCATTCAATTTAGCATATATAGATGCAGTTATCTTACTGTACAATGGATAGAAAAGTCAACAACAAAATAATTAAAAAAATTTAACATATGTAAGGTTCCACTGCACAATAGATAGCAGGAAATAGAGGAAATTATTTATGTCGTTGCATACCTGATATAACTTGGTTGTAATATTGCCGCTATTTCTTGAACGACAAAAGAAATTTTCATTATTATCACTCTTTGTTTAAAAGGTATAAGAAACAATGTAAAGAAGGAAAAGATATATGTCAAACTTACCAGCTTAGATTCTTTAAATCTTTATGTAACCTTTTTTTCCACTCAAGATTATTTATAGGGAGGAAAATAAATGCCTTTTAATTGGGAAAAGAGCATGTTAAACGTGGAGAAGAGCATGTTAGTAGCGTGCATGACCAATTGAGTAAATACTTCTGTGGCAAGTTGTTGGGGAGGCAAAAATAAAATTTTTGATACGTGGAATACACCAAAAAGTTATGGAACGTACATCTATAAAATTAGATAGGTTTTTTAAGATTCTAATTTTAAATATTATTTAATTTTTTAAAAGATAAAATTAAAATAGTTTAATCTAATTAATTAAAATTTTTGATTTATTAAATTGTTAAAGATAACTGTAATAATAAGATAATTAACTAATAAATATATAATATATTTAATTACAATGTACAATTTTATAATTTTAATATTATAATAATAATATTTTAATATAATATTATTTAATTTTATACAATTTCTTTTATAGCTTTAATATTTAAAAAATTTATTTTATGAATATCAATATTAAATCTATGCTTATCATAAATGATATGAGTAGAGGGAAATATACTTTAGCAAAAAATATTCACCAATTAAAGAGTATAGTTTGAAGCATCTGCATCAATTTCAAAATACTTTAGTAAAAAATATTCACCAATCCCCAAAAAAATGCTCTATTTTCGGAAGAATATCAAGAATGGACATTTTCCTTTGACAAGGTGATGTTTTTGTCAAATTCAAGCCCTCTCCATCATTTTGTAAATATGTCTTATTTCTATTGGCCTGAGTTAATAAGCTGTATACCTACATAGTTCTTTCCAGTTTTAGAAAGAGAGGCACTCACTTAAAACCAATAAGGTTCTCATTCTGCTACATTGTCAAAACTATATTTTAAAGGTATGAAAATTAAAGCCTGAACTATGCTTGCATTTCAATTTATTTATTTTAACAAAAACATTAATTCTTTTTAATAATATAAATATTTTAAAAAATTATCATCTACTTATATTATTTATGATAAACATAGATTTAATATTAGTATTTAGAAAATAAAAAAATTTAAAGCATAGATTCAGAGAAGTAGATTGAAGAAAAAGCATGGCAACAACTGTAATGGCTGAAGCAAACATGGAATCAGGTAACTTGCTCAACAATTTTCCAATGACTGGTACTTTTTCAGAAGATGCCATTGTCATCCATGCCATCACTGGTGCCCCCACTATTATCACAGTAGACCCTCCTAATGCACTCACTGTTATAGTCTTGCTTATTTGATTTATCAGATCAAATGTGAACTTCTCCACAAATGCAACAAATTCCTCTTTATCCACATGCCCATTTCTATCCCTGTCAAAATACTACAACAAAATAATATTAATAAGCATAGTTACATAAGAAATCAATTTTTATCTATTTTTCATTTGGATCACATTTGAAAAGAAAATAAGAAAGTGATCCAAACTATTTATAAAAAAAGAGAAGGGGAAAGTGACCAAAACATTTATGAAGAAGAGAACAATGATCTAAAACATATAAATTTTTTATTTATTTTTAAAGCCCTTTCAGTATAGACTGATGATATTTACACACTTTTCTATCAAATTTGCATCAGGCTGCAGTGGATACTTTTCCATCGAATAATTATGGAGGTTCATCAGCGGCAGTTGTTATTATAATTACAGTAATTGGTAAGCAGTCACATCTTCCCAAATTAACTTTTCTAATTATAATTTTCAATTATTGAAAAATCATTTTTATTAGAAATTTTAATCTAACATAAATGATTAATGTTTATCTTTCTATTTGTATGGAAGCATAAGATCTCTTCAAAAGCCATATATATTCTAAATTGTTTCTAATGAATTAAATTTGCTGAAACTTTGGCGATTGAATTATAGAAGTATTTGGCATTTACATAAGCTCACTGTGTTTATTTTCCTCCACTGCAGTTATAGTAAACCATAACAGAACAACTTTCTCGTTGCCTGAAAATGTGGAAGTGAAAGGAGTAGCTGAACGACAACAGCTTCAAATGGTAGCATTAAACAGGACTGTAGAACATGGTGGATAGCACCAAAAATTCAAGTGTAATAAATCTTATTAAGGTGATTCTCTCAAAGATGTTAAAATGATATTATATATATAGTATAAATAACCAACATTTTATTGGTAAACGTAACTTTTCCGGGCAATGTTTTTCCGATTGTGTGAGACAATTTGCCGATCAGGGGTTTCTCCCCAAAGAAAGTCTATCAGCTAACAAGAGGTTACAACAATATTTAATATTTTATTGACTGGTGTGAAAACATAGGTCTGAGAATAAACAGTAGCATATTAGGAACTTTATTTTTAAATTTAAAATATGCCCTTAATCTTTAAATAAATTAACTTAGCTTATGTAAGAAAAACATTTTAAAAAGAAAGCATATATATATTTTAAGAAATCTTCCAGAATTAATCTAGGTAGCATAAATTACTTTTTTTTTTACAAGAATACTAAGCAATAGTAAAAATAAATTTGATTATTTGAGCAATATTATAATTCTTCATTTCAAAATCTATTTTATTAAAAGGATTATTATTTCCTCCATAAGCAATTTTAAATCCACATACATAGTATACTTCTCAATAACCACTTTCCTCAATACAAAAATATAATAAGATTACACTGCTCGTTGAAACTCCATATTATTATCAAGACATTTACAATTTTCAAAAAAATGATAAAAGATTATAAATTTTTTGAGGACCTTCATACCAACATTGAAGTACTGAATTCTTCAAACAATAAAGGTTACAATTCTTTAATACCGATTATTCCCATCTTTCTCTCATGGGTAACTTGCAAGTTCATACTCCCAACAGGAACTTGTAACAAGATATGGTTGACCATGGAGGCTCACCTCCCAACCTAGGCCTTTTCAAGGCCACCCCCAAGCTTGGGGATCCAGAGTGGAACATGATACAAATAGGAACTCACAAACTCACATAAAAAAAACATATATAAAACCCACATTTAAAACTTCCCAACACATGGTGGAACAAAAAAGAAGGTCTTCAAGAGGCCTTCCTAAAAAATAGGGATAGTGGTAGACCTCATAGTAGGAGAAATCCAAGTATAAAAAATAGAAACCTTAAGCCACACATGGACTTGGAATGACCATCTACACAAAATGCAGTCATAAAATATACCTCCTTATGCCCCCCAAAAGCCCTCAGGCCATACTTGGCATCATGGGTATCATGAAACCCCATGTCTTTCCCTCCACATATAGGAGACTCTACACTAAACCAGAGTCATTTCCTACCACCCCTTCAAGGCTACTCTACCCCCCAAAGGGTGAGTGTGCCTTGAAGAATCCCATTCAAAATTAATCACAAATAGAAGCACAACAAAATAAAACACTAAGAACTCAACTTGAAAATAACTTAATAATTACATAGGACTCCATTAATGGAGATTCAATCTCAAAAACATGCAAAACCATGAAACTTACTCTAAAATAAGACCAACCTTACTCCAAAGCTAAAGGGGAATTGAAAGTTGAAAAGAGCTTTCCTTCCAAGTTCTTTTCTCCTAAAGGCTTCCTCAAATATGAATCTGTCTCTAAGAATAGAGAGTGGGTGAACACCCAACTCTACCTAAAACCTTCCCTATATAGGAAAACCTCCAACATGACCAAGACTAACCCAAAGGTGAGGTGACCCTAATCATCTCTTTCTTCCCACTTGCCTTCATTCTCCATGAATGGAGTTAAATACAACTTGGGAAGAAGAGAGAGGTTAACCAAAGTTACACAACTCCTCAAATTATCACAAGTTTGAAAATGAAACTTTAGGGGAGAAATAAATGAGTTTAGAGGCTCATTTATGGCTGAAAATGACCCTGAACTCCTAGGGTACCAAGTTGGGTAGCTAAAATTGACCCTGGTTACCTTCTGGGAGCCTAAAAGACCCTCCTAAACTACACCTAAAGTTAACTCATAGATTTATAAGTCAAGTTGACCATCTAGAAACTTCTAACCTTGGGTAGGCTTGGGTACTACACTTAGGTAACCTTAGTTAACCCTACACCTAAAAATGGTTCACATAACTAGCCATGTCAACATTAATTACAACACTTGCCAAAATTGACACATTAAATTAAAACAAATGACATGGCTTATTCACATTAACATTAACTAATTGAAATACACACATGCAAACCACATTTACAAATAAAACACATATACAATGAGGTCCATGTTTCTTTATATAAACAAGACCTTGGAATGCACAAAATTTCACATAGGTTCCAATACTGGGTCCCCGATTTAGATCCATGGTCAACTATCCCTGCACACACATTGGACACATCAGTAGGTCCAAAATAACATGATATGAAAGCATAATATGACATCAATAATTCATTTCATATAACTATATCTGAATTCAAACTTAAGTAAGCATAACATCGATTTCCTAAACCAAATTCATCACAATAATCCACACATTAAATCTCATATATGATATCATCATAAACTGAAACTGAATCAAAAAATGTAGTATCTCAAGTGTACCCTGATTACATAATCAAGTCCTGAATATATAACAGGATTTGATAGATCCTCAAATACATAAGAGTCTCAAAAGGTCAAAGTATATCTAAGGATAATATCACTGGAAGCATAAAGTAAACCAGTAAAACAAAGATTGTTTGAGGTAGGTCTCAAACTGGGTGGACCTTGAGGGGGACCTTGTGGTTGGTAGATGACTAGAGGTAGTGGATTTTCTTCTTGATTGTCTGGGTATTGCATTTTGAGATTGGCCAAGGCTTCTGCAAAAGGATTGAACTCAAGTTTCCCTTCAAGAAGGTGAAAGTTTAGTGGATCACCTTCTGAATGTGATGATGATGATGATGATACATGAAGATTTAAAATTGCATCCATGAACTAACCCTCCTCTTCATCTTCTTCTGGTGCAAATATGTCTCCTAACCAGTTATTGGGGTAGTTTAGAAAGTACCTTCCTAGAGCGTCTCTTCTTCCTCTATGAATACAACTAAATTAAAAATTGCGGTGGTGGAATGAAATAATTTTGATAGAAAACTCTATTTAAAAAGGATGTACATGCTTGAATTGAATTCTACAAATGGCTGAGTTGAAAACTTAGTTCGACACCGTCCCCAACAATGGTGGAAAAAATAATCGGTTATATTAAGGGATCAAAAATTAGGCAATTACCATGACTCAGGAATTGGACATCCTACCGAGTAGCTATCCTCCTTTATAAAAACTCATTTAATTTATCAACCTAGGGACGTATTACTTGAAATGGGTCAGCAAGATATATGCACAAAGGATTCTACTCAGACCACACTATGGCTACAAGAAACAAACTACTTTGAAAGGAAATTAGTCTATAGCTGCAAGAAATGAATACTGGAAAGGAAATGTGGAAGTGAAGATGTTGAAGGAATACAAAGAATTGAAAACATAAATACTTGAAAACACAACTATAATGCTTCAACAGTTTTTCCACTTTGGCTCCAGGAAGTACCAGACTATACTGCGACTATGGCTGCAGGAACTATGTTAACACTAGAATTATGATACCAAGATGCAGGAAACTAAAACTACATGAAAATGATTGTAACTAACTAACATAGATTCCTCACCAAGTGGGCCCCCTTGAGTGAGTATCCAAACTCAATTACACTGAACTAAATATCAATACTTCATTTTCTATTGATTGAAAAAGGGAAGTACATGATTCATGTAACAACTGTAAAACAATAGAATGGAAACTATAACTGATAATGCCCCTCCTTCTCATGTAGGAGTAGGGATTTATTTAAAGAGGAAAAGATCTAACTACTAACTAATCATGCCATAATATAAAATGTTCTCTTACCTTAGAGACTAACTCATAGCCACATGGAGCGGGAGCAGGAGGGAGGAGGAAGGGAAAGAGTGGGAAATGGTTTTTTGAATTTGAACACAAGAGGAAATCTATGGGTTGAAGGATCTATAGTGGGATCTACATCAGAGGGTGCACATTATTCTACAATATCCCCGTCAGATATTAAGGAAAAATTAGGTGGACCTACCTTGGAAGTGTCCAGCAAGGATGTTGGTCCTATGATGGGGCCAGAGATGGAAAAATCAAAAAATTCAAAGGATGAGGGCGAGATATCAAAAGGTAAGTCACATGGCTTTTCCTTGAATTTAGGAAAAGGGAAGTGGTCAGGTCTTTTTGGAGTAAAACCCTTCAGCAAGTCCTCTTTTCCTAAGGTTAATATTTTGACTAATCCTCTTAAGGGAGAATTTGGTATTGTAATCCCAGACCCGATAGTGGATCATACTGTGTCTATCATGGCATCTAATTTGGTAGGAAAATTTATGGGTCCCAGACCGAATATAGATTTAGTTAGAGCCTTCATGGATAAAAAATGGAGGCTCAAGGGCCAAGTTGACATTGAAGCAATGCATAAAAGATTCTTCTCATTTGAATTCTTAAATGGAAACTATCTATCCAAAGTACTTTGTGGTGGTCCTTAGATGATGGGTAAATTTTCCTTATCTCTGCAAAAATGGATGACTAGCCTGGACTATAACGACAGTCTCTTTACAGTGGCTCCTGTTTGGGTACATCTCCCTGGGACACCTCTGTAATATTGGCATAAGGATATTTTGAAAGCCATTGCTAGTACCTTTGGGGAACTTCTCTCCATTGACCCCATGACAGCGGAAAGGACTAGACAAGTTTATGCTAGGATTTGTGTTAATATATAGAACAATGTGGATCTTCCACAAGTTATAACTCTGAAATCAAAGTTGGGATCTTGGATCCAAGAGGTTGAATATGAATCCATTCCTTTTTCATACTTCTTGTGCAATAAGTCTAGCCACTCAACAAAACAATGTCCCCTACAACCTCAAAATGAAAAAAAGAAGGCTTAGGAACAAAACAAAGGCCACAAAATGGAGTGGAAAAAAAATAGAGGAAACAGGGGTCCATAGTATATCTGAAGAGAATATTGTGACCCAAGTTGGGAAGAAAAAAGGGAAAACTCAAATAAGTACCAACAAAAAAAGAGGAAACAAGGGTCCATAGTATATCTAAAGAAAATAATGAGATCCAAGTTGAGAAACAAAAAGGGGAAACTCAAATAAGTTTAGAGAAAGAATCAGAAAAACAAGCAACTGAAGGAAGGAAAAATGAGCTCATATGCTTGAAAATCCCTACAGAAGCAGAAGAGGATACTCCCAAAGGAGAAGAAACACTAAATGACCTAAGGGATGAAGAAAGTTGGATTTACCTAGAAGAAAAAGATAAAGAAAGGAAATTTGGAGAAGTTAACTTCCTAATAGGAACATAAAATGCCATAACTCAGTTCTCAGAGGAAAGAATGGAAAAAGAGAATGAACTAACTAAAGGAAACAAGATGGATTCTCCATTAAACCTAAGACATACAAAATCTTTGGAAAATTAGGACAACAAGGAATCAGAGGACAAGGAAAAATCTTGGACTAAGGTGGGAAAATCAAAGAAAGGATCAGGAAAGAAAGGCTCTAGATCCCCTCAAGGATCATTAGAGTCTAAAAATAACTCAGGGAAGAAACCTAAGATTGCCTCAATGGGAAAATTCAACTCAAAGTCAACTAAAATGAATGGGGGTCAAAAACTAGGAGTTCTGACAAGAGGTCAATAGAAAGAAGATACAGGGACTCCAAGACAAGAAAAAGGAAAGAAATCTGAGAAAACCTAGAGGGAAGAGGAAGCAAAATAGAACATTGTGGATGGAAAATAACTCACCATCCATCAGGTTTTCTCTCCAATTCTTAAATGGATATTATTTCATGTAACATTCGAGGACTCAATGGTCCTTACAAGAAAGATGTAGTTAGGAATCTAGTTAGAGACTCCAAACTGGATATTTTGATGATTCAAGAAACTAAGATGACAAAAGATAAAATAGAGAATTTGAAACTGATTAAAAATGGTAGTTATTTTGGAAGTAGTTATGAAGGGGCCTCTAGGGGCTGGCTATTTTTTGGAATCAAACTTGTTTCAATTGCCAGCTTCTAAAAGAAGAGAAAAAATTCCTAGCTATTAAAGTCTAGAGTATTAAAGACAATTTTTCCTGGATTCTTATAAATGTTTATGCCCTTAATACAAAATCAGGAAGATTGAAACTTTGGAAAAAGCTACATGATTTTAGGAAAACTTGCACTAAAAACAACTATATGATAATGGGGGATTTCAATACCCCTTTGAAGCAAGAATATAAATTGGGAGGTAATATGACTCAAGTGGAAAGCAGGGTTGATTTGATGGATTTTATAATAAATGAGGGTTTGTTGGATGTTGAACTAGAAGGTATAAATTACACTTGGTCAAATCGTAGGGTTGGAGCTGATCTAATCCAAGTAAAGCTTGAAAAGGTGCTCATTTCTCCAGACTGGTATACAAAGTAATCTTGGGCTTTATCCTCTCTTTCTAGAATTGGGTCGGATCATTTTCCTATTTCCTTCTCCACTAGCCCTTTTTGTGGCAAAAGAAATGTGCCTTTTAGATTTGAGAAGATGTGGCTTGAACACCTTGATCTGGAAAGTAAAATTAGAGATTGGTGGAATATTAAGATTGAAGGTTCTGCTATGTTCAAAGTGGTAAAGAAATTGGCAAATTTTAAATCTAATGTTAAAGATTGGAACAAGAATGTTTATGGGGACATTTTCCAATCCAAAAACAAAATCCAATTGGACCTAAAAGATATCTAGGAGGAAATTCAAAGAGATGGCCCATTGGAAAGTTTAAAAATGCAAGAGAATAATGTTCTTGTGGACCTCCAATACATTATAGCTAAGGAGGAGACTTTCTGGAGGCAGAGATCTAGATCTCTTTGGTTAAAAGTGGGAGATAAGAACACTAGATGTTTCCACCTTAATTCTCTCAAACACAAGGCTATTAACAAGATTCATTCCCTATCCACCACTAAAGGTAACATTTCCAAAGAAGAGGATGTTAGGGAAGAAATAATGGGGTATTTTTCCACCCTCTTATCTAAGGACCATAACCTTGACATGGTTGATCAAGGTAAATTACTTGTTTTGATCAATAGCAAAGTGGATAATCATTTTAATTCTTTTATCAAAGCCATCCCTTTAGATATTGAAATAAAGAAGGTTGTTTTCTCCTTTGAAGGAGAAAAGTCCCCAGGCCTGGATGGCTTCCAGCTGTTTTTCTTCCAACACTTCTGGAATATTACTGGTAGGAATTTTTGCTCTACTATTAAGGAGTTCTTTGGTACAAAATCCATCTTAAAGGTATTAAATTCCACCTTTATATCTCTCATTCTAAAAAAAACTAGAGCAAAAACGATGGATGGTTTTAGACCTATAAGTCTCTGCAATTATTTATACAAAATTATCTCTAAGGTTATCACTTCTAGATTGTTGAGTTTGCTGCCTAACCTGATCTCCCCCCAACATAATGGTTTTGTTCCTGGTAGACAGATCTTAGACTCTATCATAGTTGTTCATGAGAATATTCATTCCCTCCAAGCTTAAAAAAAAAGGGTTCTTCATGAAATTGGACCTGTCAAAAGCTTGTGACAGAGTTGACTGGTCTTTTCTTTCTAATATATTAAGATCTTTTGGCTTTGACAAGGATGTGATCAGAATTATTATGCAACTGGTTTCTACTGTGACCTCCTCTATTTTGGTTAATGGAGGATTTTCTAATTTTTTCCACCCTACTAGAGGCCCGAGGCAAGGGGATCCTATTTCCCCCATCCTTTTTGCAATTATGGATGAAATCCTAGGGAGATATATCAACAGTCTGGTGATCACTGGTCAGGTTTTAGGTCTTCAACCCTCCTCTACTCTGTAGAAATGGTTGCATGAACAATTTGTTGATAATACTATCATGATGGGGGAAGCCTCAGTGAAAGAAGAAAGAAACATGAAAAAGGCTCTAAATATTTACACTAATGATTCAGGTCAATCTATTAGTTAGGAAAAAAGTTCCTTGTTCTTTAGTAGCACTCCTAAAGATAGACAAAGGAAGATATCTACTATTCTTCGATGTAAAATAGGGACTTTCCCTATAGCTTACTTGGGTCTTCCCCTTTGTCACAAACATGATGAGTCCTTCTGGAATGGAATCCTTGATAGATTTCACAATAAACTGGCAGGTTGGAAAGGAGCTACCTTGAGTCAAGTAGGAAAAGTTCAACTTCTAAAATCAACTCTACAAAACCTTCCAGTCTATTCTCTAAGTCTCTTTAAAATTCCATAAAAGTATGCCGAGTTAATAGAAAAAATATAGAAAATATTTCTTTGGTCTAGTGTTGAAGAGAAGAAAAGGTTTAGCCTTGTGGCTTGGGAAGTGGTTTTCAAACCAAGGAAGTTTGGAGGGCTTGGAATAAGAAGCATAAGAAATACTAACAAGGCCTTTCTTTCCAAACAGTGCTGGAGAATCTTTGAAGAGGAAAAGGAATAGAATTATATTCTCAAGAGTAAATACCATCTTCACTCTTTAGAGGATATGTTAAGGAATCCTTTGGACATCCAAGGGTCCTTTATTTGGAATAGTATTAGTAAAGGAAAAAACCTAGTTAGAAAAGGAGTTAGATGGAAGCTGGGAAACGACAGGAAGATTAATTTTTGGAATGATAAATGGCTGAAGGAAATTTCCCTAAATGAGAATTAGGAATGGATGCCTGCTATTATGGATTGCAAAGATATAATTGGGTAAATGATATCTGATTATTGGATCAATGAGGATTGGATAGACTTAGGATCTTTTGATGTAAATCTCAAAATTATCAATAAATAACTCAATCAATGGTTCTTAAGAGATAACGAGCAAGATTCCTTGATTTGGGGCCCTGAGGAAAATGGTAAATTCTTTGTCTCTTTGGCCTCAGCCCTCCTCCATATCCAGGAAGATCATCCCATCAAATCTCAGGTATGGAATGATAAGCTTATTCCTAAAATTAACATGTTTTTTTGGCTGCTTGTTTAGAACAAAATTCTCACCATGGACAACCTTTGTAAAAGAGGATTTAATATGCCCAATAGATTTATTCTATGTTTCTCTAAAGCTGAGACTTGAAATCACTTGATGATTAAATATTCCTACACTAGAAAGGTGTGGGATTCTGTTTTAAAACAAAGCAATCTGGAATGGGTGAAACCCCAAAATATTCAGGATCTAGAAAACAATTTTTTTGCCCATTCTCTGGTAAAGAACCAAAAGATTTCTAGAATCTCTTCCTCGCCCACTTTACCTGGAGAATCTAGAAGGAGAGAAATAATAGAGTTTTTAGAGAAAAAATATCTTCCCATGAGAATGTTGCTAACCAAATCAATAGAAGCTTGATGAAAATTTTTAGAGGATCTCTCCCTAAAGATTCTTCTCTTAAGAAAACCCAAGTCTTCATTGATACTCTTAGTAGCAAGAATCAAGGGAAAAAAGATAAAGACTTAACTAGGAGGAATTAAACCATGTGGACTGATCCTCTAATTGGTTAGGTCAAAGGTAACTTTGATGGTGCTATGAAAGGGAATCCAGGAAGAGCTGGTGTTGGTGGTTTAATTAGAGACTTGGCTGGAAATTGTCTGGGAGCTATTGTTGCCACATTGGGGATTCAGACTAACCATGTTGCAGAATCCATGGAAAATCTCCAAGTTGTGACCCTAGATAAAGAGTTGGGATATTCAAAACTTTGGTTGGAGGGAGATTCTCTAAATATTATAAATTGCATCAAAGGCAAGAATGAGGCCTCCTGGACAATTGCCCATATAATTGATAAAATCAAAACATTATTGCTAATGTTTCAGGATTCTTATATTTCCCATGTATATCATGAAGGAAATAAGCTAGCTGATGGATTTGCTAATGTGAGGGTCCATAATGATGTCACACAATCATGGAAAGGGGAAGTGGATCTCAATTTTGAGATCTTAAGTCTTATCAAGTACGATAAGCTTAATCACAATGAAGGAATAATTAATATGATAGTTAATGATGAACAAGGCAGTTGAGCACAAGGGTAATGATAGATTTCAATTGAGGGAAGTAAAATCATGAAGAAAAATACCTCACACAGATTGTGGGTATTTTCTAGCATCTTAAAATAGAGAAACTAGAAGAGTTTGGTGTTTCTGCCTCCTTGTTTTTAGAAAACTCACTCTATGAAAATGGGAGGTGGTTTGAAAAGGGAGGAGCCTCTGGATTGCACTAAGTGGAAATAGAATAAAAAATTATAGAGAATGCTGAAGCACGGAGGGGTTACTTAGTATATGGAAAAATTTCATGGTTGGGATAAATATGTAACCAAAAAATTTGCGGATGGATGGAAGAATGACAAGGTGAATTTGTGGGGTAAGTCTTTCTCACTCACGCTGAGCATTATTTCTAAGGTTATGGGGCTGTCCATAGAAGGCATGAAATTCTATAGGGACAATAAGTGTATGGGAACTCAAGATTTTAATATTTTCACTAAGTCCGAAGATGAAGAAGCTCTCCTAAGAAAAGGGTCTGGAGATTTTGTAGACATTAAGAAGATTAAGAGTCATTGGGCTGATATTCTAACTGTCATGATAGAATATTTTACTCTTGATGGGTGCTACTCAAAAATATACAATCTTCATTTTGTTCTTGCTAATCATTTTAGACATAAAAAGAAAGTTTCATTTCCTTTTTATCTGCTTAGTTATTTGAACAACATTATGGATCACATGAAGAAGGCCATCAATCTGGTGCTGCATGAAGGGTTATTTTTTCTAATTGCAGAATATGCCAGGAACCACATTCCAGAATCCATTCCTAAATGGGTTAAAGGGAAGGAGAAGAAGAACAAGATGGAAAACAAAAAGGTGAATTCAAAGAAGAGGGTTAAGAGAAAGATTGAGGAAAATCTAGAAAAAGATGAGGATTCTGAAGACCAAACCCTAACTCCTCAGGGTAATAATGATGAGAATATTCAAGATGAGAAAATGGAAGAAGAGTCTGGAAAAGAGGAGGAAGAACCTCATAACATTGAGGAGGATTCCATCGAGAAGATTGACACAGTGAATGAGGAGGAAACCTATGTGAATGAGGAGGGGATTCTTGATAATGAGGAAGAGGAGACTAGGGATAATGAAGAAGATAACCAAGAGGAGGAAAAAGAAGAAGATGAGAATGAAGAAAAATACAAGAAGGAGATGGACGAGAAGCCAAATTTTAATGATGGGGATAGAAAAAAAGGAAAAAAAAATATTGGAATCAGGCTTCCCTAATGTCGAGTTTGACATTGATGACAAAATTCCAAAGAGTAATGAGGAACATGGTGCAAATATGGAGGAGTGGATTAGCAAGGATATGAGTGAAATGAAGCAGCACTTGAAGGAGATGGAAGAATCTATGGAGCCCTTAAAAAATAAGCTGGATAAGCTGGAAAAGGATATTTTAAAGAAGGTAAATAATAAAAATGTGAATGAAGAGATAATGGCCACAATTACTGCCCTGGTGGAGGAGAAGCTGAAAGATATGAAATATAAAATCAGCCACAATGGGTATATGATAAGTATTATTCTTAAGCATAGAAATGAGGGACTAAAAGTATTAGTGCAAAATCTTAAGGCACTCTATGCATATCTGGAGAGAAGCATGCTGGAGAATACTACTTTCACTATGGAAGGTAAAGCTGGGAGCTTGGGCCCGGGAACTAGAACTAGAACCGACATTAAAAGGAAAGTTCTAAAGATTCCTAAGGAGATAAAATTCCTCAAAGACCCCATCGACATGATGGAAGATATGGAGAAAGAGGCTGAGAAATCCTTCAAAAGTATTAAGTAGCTTCCTGCTTTGTGCTAGCAGTTTTCCTGGTAGTTGTGCTAGTAACTATTTTTTGGCAGCATTTTGGGTCTTTTTTAGGTTTATGAGGTTGAATAGGGTCTTGCTTATTGATGTTTTTAAGGGCTATGGTTGTTTATATTTTTCTCTAATATGTAAATGGTTTTGGGTACCATTCAAAATATGTTTTTACCTTAATAAAAAATTGATCATGCCATAGAAATAGGCGGAGCTTTTATTACAATGCTAACAACAGAAAGGGAAACTATAAAGTAGTAAATAGAATAGGTCTAGGAAAGAGGAAAGAGCTTCTTTTGACAAAAAATATAACTTCCCACTCTCTTCTAGATTTCTTTAGATAATTCATTATGTTTCCTTGGTCTTTGCTCAACTGCTGCCACCTTGATCATCCATGATCCACTTGCTAGTGTTGCGCTTAATGTTTCTCCATGTGATCCTACTGCAAGACTGGGTCAAGCGTCCAACACATGGGTGTGTTTTACCTGGTCAAGATGACAGTTTCTATATTGGTGCGATGTACTTAAAATTTTAGGATAGAGAGATTTATGGTAATCAACACCAAAACACACATGCATTATCTATGTTCAAACAACTAATTCACTCATAAAGATATAATCATAGTTTCAAAGTAAGTAACATAGCATATTCATCCAAGAATATTATATTAAGTGTGTTTTAACCATAGCATAGGTCTAGTGGCTACATGTCACATAATAGCAAATAGCATAAAGTCTTTGAGAAATTATGATAAAACAAGGTAAAAGGTCCTAGAAAAACCTATCCTAGGGTATCTAAAATATGACAGTAATATGCCCAATCAGTTTACATTCTAAAAAAATTTCTAGGTTATGAATGATAAAAGGGTCATTATGGATAGATCAATCACTATCACATAGGAAAAGAAGGACCTCTATTTTTTCTGGTGTGTTTGCACAAGAAACATTCAAGTCATCTTGGCACTTTATGCCTTAGTGCTTATGTTCACTTGCAATATCAAAAGAAAGTGACATTCATGTCATCTTGGAATTTTATGCGTTGGTGCTTATGTCTATCTTTGAAATTCAATCCGATCAATGTCATATTCATATCCTCATGATTGCCTCACTGGTGAGGGTTGTATCCACATTCTGTGTCCCAAAGGCTTAGTGATGAAAAATAGCATCTTAAAACCAGTGACTAAGTCCAAGGTTGCATTCATGTTAGGTTTTCATTTCAAGTGATTATTGCATGATAACATTTCTATTTGAATTGTATATATCTTATGAGGACATGGAACTTAAATTTGACATGATCATCATCTCTTCGCAAGTGGTCAACTCTGCATCTTCATCACCAATATGATCAAGTACCTATGTATTGACATAATAATTTATGCATAGGATGTTAGCAACATACATGAGCATATCATATAGATCTATAAATCCATTTAATATTCATTACATCCATATTAGAACATTCAAAGAGAAAGCAAACATGACATTAACATTTACATTTTCATAAGCATCATTATACACATCCATAATATCATCCATTTTCATACATAAAAAATAAATCATACCCATATTCATGATCATGAGAAATTCATACATTCATATGAGAAATAAAAGTGCATACATCAATATAAGATATCATATAGAATAAATCAAATCATGACCATCTCGTATCACTCTCAACTATTTTAATAAACAAGTTACAATAAGATTGAATCATTTGTTTTATATATATCATCAAGATCAATTTCAAATGGGGTAAAATATCTAGAGAACTAAAAAATAGTATACCTAATCTATCTCCTAACTCTCTACTTCTCCCTCATTGGTTGGAGGTGGAGGAGGATGTGTTATGTCATCCTACCTAGGTGGTCTAGCTCCCTCTGATCTAGTTCTATACTGAGAGAAGGGTGCCACTTATCGATCCAATGGTACCACCACACTGTATGATGTGACATAAAAAGTCACTCTTCTCGACTGATGTATCAACTCATGATAAAGGCTATCATTCTCCCCCATTAAAGTCTTAATCCTATGGTCTCTCTCAAATATTTGAGACTGGGAAACCGCTGGTTGTTTCTATAGTAATCTTACTCCCAATCTAAGAGAGCGGATCATATCTTGCATTGTCTTCTCCCTCGGCCCCTCCTCCTCACCAGTACCAACCTTCTCATCTCTCCTATGTCTAAAATTTTGGGATGCATCATCAAAATTAGGGGCTTGATGTGCCTCACCCATCTTAGCATCACCTCTGACTGACCCTAGTGCCCCTCCTTTGCCACACCTCCGATGTATCCCTGTCACTAGTGCCTTGATAGAATTCACACTAGGATCTCTTCCTCCTCTCCTTGGGGTAGTATCTCACTGACCTCTCTTTATACTACCCTGATCCTGATTAGGGGCATCATCCTCCTCATTAGTCTTAGGAGCTCTCTCAATAGGATCTTTAAATCTAGGGAATGGATGTCTCACAAATTGTTCCCTATACTCTAGAGTCACCACAGTGTCTGCAATATTCTCTAGGTAATCCCAACTTGTCCACCACAGATGTGTAATATCCTATAGAGAAAGAGGGAATGACAATCTAGGAGCCCAACCAAGTTTATCCTTGTCACCATATCATGCATAGGTTGTGAACTCATGTGAGACAATCTATTATCACTCATACTATCTCAAAACTCTATTAATAATAAATCTATCAACATGGTGGAAGTCCTACTGATCAAAGGTCGGGTGATGAAAATATTTATCCTCTGCAACCTCCAATCTCCCTAGGCCTCAGTCCCTCTATATGGTCTCTAGACCGCTGCAATCAAATAATCTATCTGGAGTCTCAAGTACTCAATCTTCCCCAAGTGGTGTTGTGTCATAAATATGACATATCTATATTCAAACTATTTCCCATCCTATCGAGAATCATCAATAATTGACCTAATAATAGGTATGTACTCCCAATCCCATTTATGAAGGACAAGTAACCCAGTTGACATGTCTTTTTCATCTTGATAGGATTCTCTAGAAGTCTCTCTAACATGTGACCCTATCCATAGAGAAATCCCTATTGTCATCTATCTGGCATATCAAAGCATCCAATAAACCCATCAAGAACAAATGCAATAGGTGTTGGAATAATGATACATTTGGCATCAGTGAATGCACTTAGTGAAAAAACTTATTCGGTTTTGAATGCTTACCGAGCTTATCACTCAGCCCACAGCCTATACTGAGCATTCAGTAAAGCTCACCGATCAAACAGTTCAAACCGAGCAGTAAGGCAGTCACCGAGCATATAAGAAG
>MU226743.1:3500050-3513129 GCA_018584345.1 Thuja plicata | reverse complement strand
ATCCCCACCCCAGTTTTACTTTCTATTTGGAAGGTTTCTGGGTTACCAATCTTTGTGTTATGTGTTATGAATGTTTACATTTTCATGGTTGCAGTAGATTAGATGAATTAATGGTTAAAGAATATAAAAGTGCAGAAATGTATTAAAAGATTTAAGTGTTACTGATTCACCCCTCCCCTCTCAGTAACTCTGTTAATCCTGAATATTTCCAACAATAGGGAATTGAGAAAAATATCTCCTCATTATGTCATACCATGTAATGGAATGATCAAGAATGGTATCATCCTGAAACATCCATCTCAGAGCCTGAATACCCGATCATGGTGCTGTATCATACTCAACTCTCTCACCCATAGAAGGAATAAAAAGAATCCTATATAGGTCCTCTAGAGAAATGGTGATTTATCCAGTAGGAAGGTGAAATGTATTATTCTCACTATGGAGTCTCTCTACTATAGCCATGAGGAAACCGTGATTAACATGAATGTCTAGCATTTGCATAAACCAAATAAAACCACACTCACCAATATGTGACCTCTAAGAATCAATAAGATCTCTAACCAACATCATATTCAGTGGATATGTGCATCTGAACTGAATATCTACAAGTTGCACGTGCAAAATGAAAGAGAAATCATCAAGTTGTGAATAAAATAAAGATAAATAAGTTGCAATAAGAATTAAAAAAGATGAAAAACATGCTTTTTAATCCAAATAAGCAATCACAAAAATCAAATTTTGGTGTTACAACATGGAAAAATGCTCACTATTTTTCATACGACAAAGTACATTCATGAACACTAGAAAAAAGACTCGTCCGAGTAAATATTACTTATTATATGATAAAACAAATTGATATGAGTTAGGATAGAAATTTAGATGATAAAGAGGGTTATGAAGAATAGACTTATACGAGTTAAGGGTACTTCCCAAATGATAAATCTAATAATGTTATATGACATAAGATTTGGAAGTAGTTTTTCATATGAGTTTTCTGGGCGACCCATATGAGTAAATGCCTGGAAAACCATACAAACACTTACAAACTATGAAAAATATATTCAAATTGCATGAAATTTGAATTGATAAGAAGGTTTTCTGATCACTTACTGGTGGTGGGTAGTTTTGAGGCCTATTGTGACATCTTTGAAGCTCGAATCAATGCATGTGCACTGGGACCACCATTTTCTCAAAAATAAGGTTTTTGAGTTTTAAAACTTGAGAGGATAAAAATGAATTGAAAATGACCCTTTAACCACCTTATATAGGATTTTACCCTAATTTTCAACTTTCTCCAATTGATGTGAAAATTGTACCCCTACCTAATTTCATGGTCCTAAGTCCATTTTAAGGATCAAAATTGAAATCTGATATCACTTTTCTAGTCAAAAACTCAAATTAAATTTTTGGTCAAATGTAGTTGACCACTTGTGCAATCAATCTTCAACATAAAACCAACTTAGAACTATTTCTAATCATTTATCAATCAATCTATATCCTCAAATTTTAGTCACCATGGTCAAACTTGGTCAACAAGACCCTTATCACATACAAAATGCATTCCTAAACATATACAACCGAATCAGAATTAGATCAAATCTTTTGTATGACATTTTATCAATATAAATTGCCTAAAATCACAATATTTTGATTTCACTCCTGAGGGGGAATGATCATTACATCATCAATCAATCAGTGATCAATCTTCAAAATTGAGAAAAAATTTCAAGTCTTCTTCAGCAATAGATTTGTCAATCAAACAAGACCTCATTGATAGGGGCATCTAGACTTCATCAGAATCCATATCAACTTGATGTTCCTTTGATCCTTTTGAGAGAGTGATTTCATCGCTTCATATCAAGTCACTTAGACATACATCTAATCTATTGTAATGTAGTCAAATCTCTAGGAGAATATCAATTTCATCGCATCACATCAATATGATATTGTCTTCTTAAATATGATAATTGGTTTCATAAGGATCCATATCAAGTTAATTATCATGATCTATCTCCTAAAGGTAATAAGTTTCATCACACCTCATCAAGTTGGTTATTCATTCAAATCAATCTTATAATTTAAGAATCTTTCTAACATTGATCAATTTCATTGCTTCACAACAAATTGGTTATTTGTCACCATCATCATCAGATAGATGTTCAGTCTCACCACTTCACATCAGGATGAGAATTCTAATCTTTCTTCATCAGTTCTAGTTCCATCAGTTTTAGAATCTTTATCTTTTTGAATCTTTAATCAGTCTTAATCTAACCAAGCTTGGAGTCAATTTCTCTCCCCAGGAATAGTTTCACCGCTTCATATTAAACTATTATATGCTTCAACAACAAATGTTCTTTGAATTAATGCAATGCTCGCACATCAATTCAAATAGGGGCAAATTTAATCACCCAAAAATGGTCTTCTAAACTACAAGCCCTTAATCTTTAATCATCAAAGTCCTAATCAAAGGCAATTTTGTTCATCAATTCAACCCGATCTGATCACTAGGTTGTATTTAATCACCAAATCAATCAAAATCCCAAATATCAATATTATGTTGCAATTAAATCATTCTTATCATTTAATACTATTTATTTATTAAATATCCTAGCATATTTATTAAATAAATTAATTTACCATTAAATCATAAAATGGAATTAAATTGAGAAAGGGGAGCAAAATGGAGTAAAATAAACAAAAAATTAAATCTGGTGTTGAAAAAGGAAAGCTAAATAAATCAATTAGAAAAACATTCAATAAAATCTTATCTCAATAAATCACTCAAGAAAGCAGCCAATCAGCTAAGCTCACATGGATTGTGCTAATTCTAGGAGAATCTTGACCACTCCTTATCAATAAATCTCGACCATTGCTTTTATCTAAGTTTTCTATGAAATCAAGCTCTCACCTCTCAGAATCAGATAGATAGATATCATAGAAGATATATGATCATCAAGGAGAATATTGCAATCAAATAGTATTTTTATCATGCTAGTTTGTTCCTGATTAATTGTTCATCCAATCATTCTAGTTTAACTTTTATCTTGTATATTATATTTTAGCATTAAATCATGGATTTCATCTAGCTTAATTTGCTTATCATTTTGCATCAATTTAGATTAGTTTTCATCATATTTGCATTCAAAAAATCCAAAAACATAGATTAATCATGCGTTCATGTTCAAATGCCCCATCTTGGTATAGTCAAGTTATTAGTAATGCCTGAAAAATCTAAGATAAATCATACTTGCATCATTTAGGGGGAAATAGATCAATTTAATATGGTTTATATGTTGTTATCTGATTTCATTTATCTAATCATGTATGTAATGATCTATTGAGTATTTGTGACAAACAGGTACACAAATTTCACACACAATTTTATCCCTCCAAGATCAACCACATGTTGCTTTACCAAGTTCCAATATTGATTGGGTTCATGAAATGACTCATTTCTTTCTTACAGGTGAGTATCCTCTTAGTTTGGATAGAGCTAAAAGGAGATATTATAGGTTATAATAAATTCCTTATGTGATTTTAGATGGAATCCTTTTTAGGAGGGTTTTTCATGGTGTTTTATTGATACGTATTCAAGATGATTAGGTTAATAGAATTTTGTATGAGTTTCATTAGGGATTAGCAAGAGGACATTTCTCACCTAGAACTGCAACTCTCAAGGTGATGAAAGTGGGTTAATATCAGCCCAATTTATTTAAGGACACACACTTGTGGGTTATAAAATTCAAAGAATGTGTTATTTTTTAGGAAAAGAAGTAGTGCTACCTTTAGTGCCAAATTAGATGGAGCATCCATTCATGAAGTGGGGTTTAGACTTCATTGGAGTAATAAACCTTCTCTCAAGTGTTTGTCATAAATTGGTTTTAACAGTCACAAATTATTTCACAAAATAGATAGAGGCTATAGCCGTTAAGGAATAAAATGAAATAGTTATTTTTAATTTCTATGATGACTTAATAACTACGTTGGTTTTTCCTAATTAAATCATTTTAGGTGATGCTTTATAATTTACAAGTATCATGATATCTGAATGGGCTGTTAAAAATGGTGTTTTCCTCAAACTTTATCAAATTATCACCCATAGGGTAATGGATATACAAAATCCACTAATAAGAATATTATTCAAATTATTAAATGGACTATGGAAGGGCATCAAAGATATTGACATGACACATTCAAATCAGCACTATGGGCTGATAGAATAACTCCTAAGAGGTCAACTGCTATATCACCCTATGTATTGGTCTATGGAAAAGAGGAAATGTTGCCTATATCAATTGAATTTAAAGCACTTGATTTGGTTAACAAAATGGATATGATTGATGAGAAATCTATGACAACAAGATTGCTCAACTAATTGAGTTACAAAAGATGAGAAGAGATGAAATGGTAAAGATTGAGAATCATCAAGCTCAAATGAAGAGGAAATTTGATAAAAAGGAATCTCCAAGAATTTTCAAGGAGGGAGATATTGTGCTAAAATGGGATGAGTTTAAGAGTATACCTAGAAAGCATATGAAGTTTGATGCTATGTGGAGTGGGTCATTAATCATAATAGGATGCAAGGAATATAATGCCTTTCATTCATCCAACCTTGAAGGAGAATATTTACCTCACCCAATTAATGGGATTCACCTCAAGCACTACTTTTGAAGTATTCAAGATCATAAGTAAGTACTTTTGCACATTAGGTTAGTTTTTTTCAATTCAATTTCAGTTTTCATAAGTGTTGGTTCTACAAGTTTCAATTTCAATTAGTTGGTTCAAAGTTAGTTTTGTTGTCCCTGTCATATCTCAAGCAAACAAGAATGCATCATTTGTATTAAAGAATCTTATTGGCTCACTTCTATACATAATTTATATTTATTTAATGGAGGTATCATAAATACAATATTTAGTTTTAGCTTTCAGCTGTGTGGTAGAGGAAATAAAGCTAAGTTGTTGAAATACATCATACTATGTGAATAGTTCTACAAGTGTGATTTTGGTTGCACCAAAATATTGACCTATCAATGCCCGATAAAACACTAGAATTATAGAATCAACAGGAGGTGGTTAATCATAAACCCAATTGTTGTACTACACAACACAAGGAGACCGAGGGTGCATACCTTGCAACAATCCCCCAAGCGTAAGAAAGGGGTTTGAACTTGTGACCAAGATCTGATACCACTTGTTACAAGTGTGATTGTCATTACACCAAAAGATTGACCTTTCAATGTTTGATACAACCACTAGACTTATAGAATCCATAGGATGTGGTTAATCCATGTCACAAACCCGAGCTTTGCATTACACAACACAAGGAGACCAAGGGTGCACACCTTACAACAAAAAATATATCTATCATATGAAAAATAATTTATTCAATTCATTGTTTCATATCATAAACATTAAAATCACACAATTCTAATGAAATTTAGTAGTTTAGGTTCTTTCAATTTGCAGTTTCCAGTTTGTGCGTGTTTCAATTCTAGGAGGTTTTGTTTCAATTTTAGTTGAGAGAAGGTTCATTTTTATATGTTTTATGAATCCTTTTCCAATGGATTTACATAAGGAATATGATCTAATTTTTTAGTGAGAAACACCCTAAGATTTCACCAAAAAGTAGCCTAATTCCATTATCAACACAATCATGCAGAACTAGTTATTTGTTTTCAACTAGTATTTAAGGTACATTTTGGTTAAATTATTAAGTACATTTGATGGAGTTAAATGCTAATAAAAAAGTACATCATGATATGAAATTTTTTTAACAAAGTTTAAATTTATACAAATTTTTTTAATAAAAGTATTCTTTATTCAAAAAATAAGATACACATCTCACACAAGCCATGGGATTGACTAGAAAGATGCATCATAAAGTAAAATATACATAAGGATTAAAGCATGGAAAAGGACAAGGATCCATCATTGACTAATAAATGATGGACCATAGTTGTACAATAGTAGCTTCATCTTCATAACACTTTCCATGTATCTTCCAAGCACCTATAGGGTGGTAATAGATTTGTGTTAGGGCTCAGGAACAATATCCTAAATCGATATGTCAATAGTTATACATAAAACATTTGCATAAGGAACTTGTTCAATTTCAAGTGAAAAAGGGAACAAAGGAACAAATTTGAATTCATCTTTTTATCTAATGAGTTTTTTTCATGTGCAGGTACAAGTATCAAAATCATCATTGAATATTTTAATTTGATATCATTTATATTTTAACATGTGGGTTAAAATGAGCTCCCACAAGGGTTGAACCAAACATGTTGTTTTTTGGACTAAGCTAATCATAATAAGATGTACTTTATATATCAGATATGTTATCTCATTCAGAAAAGAAATATTATTCATAATAATAAATCATTATGTTTTACTATCGAGAGTAACACACATCATTAAACATATTTAATGTATCCATCTGGTTATGGTTAGCATAGTTCTTGTAAAATAAGTTCAAAGGACTTATCAAGTAGCAAGGATACAATGCCAAATGCAATCACAAAATTAGATCATCATGAGGTATCCAATAGGGAAAAGAAATGAAAAGGTACGGTAAAGAAATGCATCTTTAGGAAAAGAAGAATCTATAGGAATATTATGCAATTACATGTTACATTGCTATGAATAACAAAGCTCAGATGTAATATGACGGAATCATTGAAATTAGATATCTATCCATTGGATAATCCATGTTCAAAAAATATATATTTTATCATGAAAGATAAAGAGACATGACATGTGTGTCATTCAAATAGAGAAAATTATGAACAATAACCCTATAGAATGAAACCTTCTAGCTCAATACCCTTAGAAAAAGAATTGTTATGACTATAACCACAAGATAAGGTGATAGTGAGTAAAGGAAAAGAGTGAACTGATTTATAACAATGACAGCTTAATGATCATCTTCAACTAAAAAAAGTAAGAGTAATAAGTAGTATTCTAGCTCATTAAACTTTGTAGAAGGAATAACTTCAAGGAAAAGTTTTCATGTTTTCAGTTTTGAAAGCCAACAATGGTCATGTTTTCATCAAGCATGCAAGAGAGAAAAGATAAAAGCAGAATAATCAGCAATGTAAACATAGATTCATTCACATCCATTATATGTATGCAATGATCAAAGGGATAGTAATAGAATAATAAAACATATGTTCAAGAGAAATGGTATGAAACTAAAAAAATGGTATCAACATTCATGACAACAAAAAAGAATGTGTTCATAAATAAGATCAAGTTACAAAATAGCATGATAGTATTATCAAAAAATGCTACACAAAGAATATCAAGAAGGCTCAGGGTCATCTTAGATAGAATAAAGGACAAAATTGTCTTATAACAACAAGTATATTAAAAATGATAACATTGTCATATAAAGGAAACAATAATCTGGATATGTTCTTTTCTATGTAAAGGTGCATATACAATCAATAGATTTATATGATAAGTCATTAGTGTCATGAGTAAAAGAATAGTTAACGGAGCCTAAGGTAGAAACATTGATATCAATTGTTGATCCTAAATTTCTAGACAATGAATGTAATGTTAGCACGAGGATATTTTCATATGTAATAAACATCTATTAAAAAGGGTCCAAGAGTCATGTGGTTGGTTAAATGGCAGTAAGAGAGTAAAGGACTGATTTATTCATTATACAAAAATATTCCATTTTCTTGGTTGTAGAGAGTTATTCTCAAATTTCAAGAATTTTGATTTGTTATCTTTTCAAAAAGAAATAACAATTTGTAATGTTCATGATAAGTCATAGTTTCTTAAAAGAAAATTTTCTTAAGGATGCTCTTGTTTTTTTTAAGTGATCTACATGAAGTTCAGAGGAAAATACACTAAGTATCTATAGGTACATGGCACCAAGAAGGAGAGACATAATTTTATTTAATAGTGAGTCTCAATATCAATAGAAAAGAAGGAATGCACAAAACTTCATTGTAACCGATATATATATCAATACAAAATACATCATTAAATGTCATAAATTGTCTTCAAAAATCAAGAAATAGAGAAATAGAAAAGTTTAGTTATAAGGAGAAGCCATTGTAGTGTACAATAAATTATGCCTTTATTTTTAAAAGATATGCATGATGTTTTCAAATAAAGATTTTTGTCATGCTTTCTAACAGTTCCAATATTGTTATTGAACCCCAGTTTCCTTTTAAGAACAAAAATGGGAACCCTAAAAATTGACCATGGAACATATTTTTCAAAGGAAAAGAGTCACCAATGAACTGTAGGCATGAGCCCAACATCGATTTAGGAGATAGACAAAGAGATGATAATTATTTCAAGGGTTTCTTCAAAGAAACCGATTGTTTCAAGTTTACTTGACCATGAAACGGGAAATGCAAAACCCACATGGTTTTCTTCCAAAAATAAGAACCGCTAAAGTAGTTTCCATTGTGTGTGTGCACCAATTTGTGGATCAAAAAAGTGGACACACCTTTAAAAAAAATTCAAATTTTCAATAACCCGATCAGGTTATTGAAAATTTGAAATCGTTCTAGGCTCGGTAAACCAAGCCTAGAAAATATTATAAAAAATTATGTGCACCTCAAAACCTGATCGAGTTATGAGAAATTTCTCATAACCCGATCGGGTTATGAGACTCATTGAGTTTCTAATAACCCAATCGGGTTAAGAGATATTTCTCATAACCTGATCAGGTTATGAGAAACATATCAAAAATAGAACAGCCCATGGCTTAGGCCATTTCTAATGCCTAAACCATGGAGAAGTGTGGAGGAGGGTAAAAAACAACAAAACCTGATCATGGTTCTAAGAAAACTTGATTTAATCAATATTTTCAACTAATGGCACCCCGTAACAAAGGTAAGTTTGTTTGTTTTTGTTATTTTTTGCAATTGTAATCAAATTAGGTTATTTTATTGATTTTTTGTTTTCTTTTATTAATTTCATTCTAGATTCATAAAACAACCCCAAAAGATGAAAACAAAATGAAAGACCACCCCATGTAGAAGCACCATCATCGCCACCTGTAAACCCTCAACAACCCTCGCCACCCATAAACCCTCAACCACAATCTCCACCTGTAAACCCTCCTCAAAATTCTCCTCCTCCACAACCATCGCCACCTGTACACCCTCCACATGTGTCATTAGGTCATGTAGATGCATGACAAGAGGACCTCGTGTAATGCCTTAACTAAAATAGTGCACAAATTAATATATTGGTCAATAGGTTGAAGGCTTCCGGTCTTCAACATCACTCTACCCTTGCCACTACATTAGAAAAAATGTCCAATAGTGCAAATGAGGTGTCTCAAGAGGTGACAAAATGGGGTTCATGGAGGGATAGGTGTCATACATTTTATGTTGATGGTTTATCCTATGAGGATGTGAAAAGAAAAGGCATAGAAAAATGTGACATATGTGCCCTTTTTACCGATCCTAATACTACCAATTCCCTAGAAGTTAATACAAAATGATTTCTTATACATTGGTGTGTTCATAGGGGGATGAAATCAAATTTTTGGGATAGGTGGTACATGGTATTTGACCAACCACCTTGTAATAATAATGAGGTTCCTTTATATTTTTTGAGGAAGCTCTACTGTGAGTTTATCATTGGCGAGAAGCCAAATTACTTTGACTTTCATGAGTTCCAGGGTAGAGGGAGAGGCTCTGTGAAGGATAGACCTAGGGCACATAGGATTACCTGACCAGAAGAGAGGAGGCGTATTGTGAGAAAACCCCTCATTCATGTTGTGGTCCCAGTAGTGGTGAAGGAGTCTATGGATATACAGACTCTTCATGTAGCTGCATCATTGACTGATGTCATTATTCAGCATGGCACTCAGTTAGTTGGAGAGGATGGATCAGTGTCTGTGCCACCTCCATCTTCATCAGATGTGCCATTAGGATCATCCCATCCCATGCCAGCTCCATTTCCATCAAATGCACCATTAGGATCATCTCATCCTGTGCAAGCTCCATTACCACCAGATACATTTGCAAGGTCAGCCTAGCCCATTGAGCATATCTGCATCAATTGTAATGGTATATGTGATGGGGTAGATAGCCAGGCAAGTGTGAATGGTTTGACATCCCATTCATGTGTACATTGTGGAAAAATATGTTAGTCATCCACTACGGAGGATGTGGCCCTCATAGATGATTTGTTGTTGATGGTGTATTGTTCAGAGTTGACACATGTTTGTTTAAATTTGTGTTTTGACATGTTATTTTAATTAATTACCTAAATCTGTTACAAGTAAATAAAATTTTATGTATATAAGAATCTAAATTGATACATGAATAATATGCATTGCAGGGTGTAGCTTGTGGTACAAGCACACCAAGGAGTGCTTGTTATAGTACACGTAGACAGGTAGCTCAAAACCTGAGGTAATGTTTTATAAATATTCCTAAAATAGAATAATATGTTATTTTGAAAATATCATATCTTAATAATTTTTATGGTGGTAAATTAGTATATGTTTTTTTTCTATTGCTTTATGTTCAAATAATTTTTTCTGATGTAATTCAACTCAAGAAATTCACTTCCTTGTCTAGCCATCATGACTCAAATTGATTTGAACTCCCGCCCTCCATCCTTGGACTCAATTCAACCAATTCTGAACTCATATATAGACTCTTACCCCAAAAAATCACTTATTGTCTTCTGAATCAACCTTGAACATCATTCAGAACATCCAACCATTGTTCTTTTACTCTTATTTCTTGTTCAAAATCATGAATATAATCTCTGATAGTTCATTGATTGCGATTATCCTTAATCCTTCAATACACCTCCATGGCCTTCTGAAGACTCCCAACATATATGATGCAAAGGTGGTCATTGGTGACCTCATTGATCATGTCTAACAACAATCCATCTCCTATTTGTAACAACTTCTCACTTCCAAAGCCCCCTTAAGGACTCACCTTCTAGGCTACCCCAAGTGCTCCTAGTGCTTCCCAAACACCATATCTTCACTCATAACTTCGACCTTCATTTAAACTCCATAAATAATCTCCTTATGGCATATATCAACCATGTTCCATCAACCCATTAAGTCTGGATAACCAATCCCTTACCCAACTCTCACATTCATCCCTTAAAGCTAGTATCCCACACTAGTCACTATTTTTTCCTTTTCTCCAGCATTCTCCAAATAAATAAGGAAATTAAAACATGATTCAAATACCCTTTTGGGATCTTTAAATCCTCCCCAAGATTTAGTATATACTCTTGATGAAGGGTGCTCCCCTTAATACCACAAGCACATAATAGAAATAAAGAAGCAACAAAAGTTTGCAAGAACAGAAAATGGGCTTCTTATTATCTCCACAAATGTCGAATTACAAAATTTTAGAATTACAATATGCAAAGCCACATGGGCATTCCCCTTACAATATTCTATAGGACAAAGCCTCGAATTATTACCCAGATCTACCCAGAACTGCCCTAGACAACACTACGGGCCTTCTTTATATAGGCAATTTCCATCACCCGAGAAGGTTCCAGAAATTTAGCTCATAGGGCCGACCAAAATTAGAATTATTTTATTTTAAAATTTATTACATCATAGTTAGCTCAAAATAACTTTTGAAACCCGAACAGAAATTTTGAAGAAAAATTATTTTCTGCCATTTCAGGTGACCCAACTTTCGAAGACCATAAGTCATCGCTAGTTGACCCAATTGACTATTATGACCCCAATCCAGAAAGGCCATGAAGCGCTCTACAGGCCTAACCAACACAAGCACCTATCACCCAAATTTTCAACCTCATCTGGGGCCTCTAAAGCCTTCAAAACTAAGTTCAAAGTTTTTGTACCCTGCTGCCAATACCGAAAATCTTTAATATCTTCAAAACTAGACCTGATCTAGCCATGAAAATTTACTGGCAGGCTGATAAGATTGAGATGAACCTCCACATGTGAAATCATAACATTCAGAGATTGTATGACCAACTTACTAAAAATAGAAAGTTTCCATAAATAGCAGCTCTGCACAAGATAACCCTTATTGAAAAGCAAACAAAAATATTTTTGGGTGATGCAAGATTGCCCTTACACCCAAGATGCTCCTGCATCAGACACCCAGGGTGATTTGAGAAGTGACCCTATCATGACTCAGGTGTGTAGAGGAAAACCAAGATGGTTAACCTCCTCCCTTGTCATCCATGATGAATCTTCAACAGGTCATCCTTTCCACTTGACCATATATTCTTCATATGTCTTGTTCCTTGTGCTTCTACCAACATGACTGTCTAGTATGTCTTCAATCTCCTTAGTATCTAAACTACTTGCTGGAATAATCCACTGTGCTGCTGTGATCTCATCTTCAACACCTCCTTCATGATACTCTCTCAAATCTAAAATGTTAAACACTGGTGAAATATTCATCTCACTAGGCAATTCTACCTCATATGCATTTCCTGAATCATGCTTCTTCAATATCTTACATGATCCAAACTTCTTCATTTTCAGCTTGTTATATGTACCAACTGGAAACCACTCCTTCCATAGGTGAACCATGACTTCATTCCCAACCTAAAATTCCTTATGTCTCCTTTTCTCATTTGTCTTAGCCTTATACTATGCATTAATTTTGGTAATGTGCTTCCTCACTTCCTCATGGATGTTCTTCAAGTGTTCTGCAAAATCCTCAGCTTCAACACTACTTATTTCTCCTTTATCTATCTTTCTCAATTCAGATGCATTTCTTGGACTACTTCCATATACAATCTGGAATGGTGATTTACCAGTGCTTTTATTGACAGAATTATTGTATGCAAATTTTTCCTGTGGTAAAATCAAATCCCATCCTGTTGGCTTATCTCCAACCAAACATCTTAGAAAATTCCCCAAACTCCTATTCACCACCTCTGTCTTTCCATCAATCTGTGGATAATGTGATGAATTGAACTTCAAATCTGTCTTCAACTTCTTCCACAACACTTCTCTGAAAAATAATTCTGCTACATGAACAACATCATTAGTCTTCTTGTAGGGAATGAAATGTGCCATCTTCAAAAATCTATCAACCACCACAAAGATTGAATCATGTCCCCGCTGAGTCCTC
>MU226743.1:3476381-3495612 GCA_018584345.1 Thuja plicata | reverse complement strand
AGATCGTATGACCAACTTACTAAAAATAGAAAGTTTCCATAAATAGCAGCTCTGCACAAGATAGCCCTTATTGAAAAGAAAATAGAAATATTTTTGGGTGATGCAAGATTGCCCTTACACCCAGGATACTCCTACATCAACTCCTTTGGACCATACCCAAGATCCAATACTCATGTAACTGTTAGTAATAACTGAGAGGGGGGGAGGGGGTGAATTAGTGGCCTCAAAAATTTATCCTTCAAAATTAACCACCAATCAATAAAACTCATATTATTACATCCCTACAACATGCAAGCCATGAAATACTATTACTGATTAATTACCTATTAGTTTTCTCCGTCAATCCTTATTCTTTCTTGATTACTGATAAGAAGTATAACTATTTACTGAAACTTAGAAAATAAGCAGAGTATACCGATCAATCCAGAGTTAGCTATGTAAGATGTAAAACAGTAAAGAAATGAATCATACACACATAACACATGAATTTTAACGTGGAAACCCTGTTAAGGGAAAAACCACTAGGACTGGTACCCAAAATTTTCACTCTTTTGAAGTGAGCCCTGTTAGGAGCCAACCCTATTAAAGGTTACAAACACACTATTAAGTGTGACCTTGTTAGAGGATTTTATACATAGAGGTTGTCACTTAGTATCGAGCATATATTTCTACCATCCTTGAATCAGCCTCCTTCTTAGACTATCAATAGGTATCGGGAAAATCCAATGCTACTTTCATGAAGCAACCTTTTTGGCACTCCTTCGGATGTACCTCAATATATAGAAGACTGTTACTCGGTTAAGAGACTTGATGCTTCAATGGTTAAACTGAAACACTATGACCTATTCATATTGCAACTTTGAATTGTAGATTTTCATATCTATTTAAGTACATTACCTCTCTGATCAATGTATCAATTCAATCCTTTGTGCTCCATACTTTATGCTCTGTGATGATGTGCTTCACTGTTCATTGGTGTCTGCAAAATTCCTTAGCTCTCCTTCAGCTTGTTTGATCAGGACTTCATGAAGTTTGTTCTTCATCATTTTCTCTTTAGCATCCTCTTTCTATTCACTCCCCTTAATCCCATTTGTAAATGAATTAAGCTTGTCTCTTATATAGACATGATATTCACTATTTCTTGATTCTTGGCGTGAAAAACAATCTAACCAATTAGATTTAAAGCATAACTCCTGATTTGTCTCGTAGATATCTTCTTTTCAACTATACAAATCAACTTTAAATCAATCACTTATCTTTGGTTGAATAAAACAAAGTAGACAACCAGTTAAGTCCTTATTTAGCTCTGCCAGCTAGATATTTTGTCATTTTTCTAAAATTTTTGTCCTGTTGGTCACCTTTACAGTTAGTTGTCGGTGACAACTGATAGTCCCATCAGTGAGACTCCAGTTAGCTTCATGCTCTCCATCCATTGGGAAACACTATATTTTCTTCCATCGGGTTACTCTTTTCTTTGCTCGTTGGGAAACACTGTGACTTTGCTTCATTGGGCAACACTATACTTCTGATCATCAGGTATCACTGTGACTGTTCTTCTTTGCTCTAACCGTCGGTGTGCACTTCGTTAGTGTTGTTTGTCACCAAGTGAATACTTGAATTTTATGCATTTTTGAAAGCATAACCTTTGTTCCATTGATTCTCTGAAGTCTTTAGCATTATGTACTTGACCATACAGACGATATCAAGTTGACATGAATGACAATACAATACATTAATTGATTTAATGCCTTGCATTATTTTCAACTTAACATTATCAAACATTCAATTAGTTATATGTCGTCAATATCTGCCTTTGGCATTGATGGCAACATACTATATTATCACACTATACTAAATATGGAATATAATAGTTGAGATTCATCAAACTACCAAACTTTTTTTTTTGATAACCGATAAATGTCTGACCATCGGTGAGCTCTATTTTAGCTTAGATTTGATTCTTGTAGCTCTCTATCTTCTAATGTATTATTTCCTCTCCTTGTGTCAATTTCTCTCCCTTGACTATTCTTCTCTTTTGATGTCTTTTTCTCTTGTCATAAACTCTCCCTTTGTATAATCTTTCCATACAATTTTCTCTCCCTAAGGATATAATCCTCCCTGTTGGAGTAATATGATAGTGGATAAAATCTTTCTATTTATAGAAAGATTTGATAATATGGATAATTTCTCTCCCTTTGAAAAAAATGCCAAACAAATATCTTACAAATATCTGACATTTATGTCAAACAATCATTTCTCTCCATCCATAATATATTCCTTGAATTTCCTTTATCTATCAAAAACACAACAATATGCTCTAGTGCTCGGTGAATATATATACCTATTTGTATATAGATGTATCTTTGAAGTTCATCTCTTTGCTTTCATCAATAGTAATGATATTCTGATAATATGTAGGCTGATACAGCCTTCAGTCATTTTACTGACTGGTAGACAAGGGTTTGACCCCTAGTCTCTTTCTCAAGTACTCAAATGTATCCTTGGGCAGTGGCTTGGTGAAGATATCGGCCAATTGTTCTTTTGATTGCACATACTCAAGTATCACTTCCTTTTCTTGAACTTGTTCTCTTAAATAATGATACTTGATGGTAATGTGTTTAGTCATGGAATGCGTGAATGGATTCTTGGGAATGTTTATTGCACTGGTGTTATCACAATAGATAATCATTGGTTCTAAGATCTTCATATGCATACCTTCTAGCAACTATTTGATCCATGCAATATTTGAGAAATTTGCAGCAGCAACAACATACTCTGCTTCTATAGTAGACTAAGAGATGCATCCTCACTTCTTGCTTATCCATGTGACAAGTCTGTCACCCATAAAGAATGCTCCTCTAGTTGTGCTCTTCTGGTCATCAAGATTTCCATCCCAACTAGTGCGGGTAAACACCTTAAGTTCAAATTTACCTTCTCTTCTATACCATAAGCCATATTCCTTAGTATTCTTCAGATATCTTAAAATCATTTTCACAACAGTCATATGTGATTCCCTAGTGTTAGCAGAAAATCTAGCAACTATTCCTACTGCATGTGCAATATCTGGTCTAGTGTGTACAACATACATGAGTTTTCGAATCATTGATCTGTACAAAGTCTGATTTATCTCTGTTGTCTTGTCCTCCTTTTTCAACTTACATCCAATAGCCATCGGTGTTCCAACTGGTTTGGAATCTTCCATCTTGAATATTTTCAGGACCTCTTTAATGTATTTGGACTGTGTAATGAAAATACCTTCACTTTGTTGAATGATTTGTAGACCAAGAAATAAATTGATCTCTCCAAACATAGAAATCTCAAACTCTTTTCTCATCTCATTAGAAAATTATTTTCATAGCATATCATTACCTCCAAATATGATGTCATCAACAAATATTTCAGCAATCAAAGTGTTAGCATCACTATCTTCCTTCAAATAAAGATTATTGTTTTCACTAGTCCTTACAAATCCAATACTTATATGATAGGAATGAATTCATTCATACTAGGCTCTAGGAGCTTGTTTTAATCCATACAAGGCTTTATGAAGTCTACATACCATGTTTCTCTTATCTGGATCTACAAACCCTTCTAGTTTCTCAATATATACCTCTTCTTCAAGTATTCCATTTAGGAATGTAGACTTGACATCCATTTGATATACCTTGAATCCTTTATATGCAACATAAGAAAGTAATATTATTACACCTTCTATCCTAGCAATGGGTGCAAAGGTTTCTCCATAGTCAATACCTTCCTCTTGTGCATATCCCTTGCATACTAGTCTTGCTTTGTTTCTTGTGACTTCTCCATTCTCATTTAGCTTATTCTTGAATATCCATTTTGTACCAATGACATTCTTGTCATCTGGTCTTGGAAAAAGTGACCATGTCTTGTTCTTCTCAATCTTCTCAATCTCATCATTCATAGCACTTATCCATTCTTCATTATCAAGTGCAGCATTGACAAATTTTGGTTCAACCTCACAAATTAAATAATTTGAGTTTAAAGACTTACTTCTTGTTCTTGTACCAGCTTTCTTATCTCCTATGATATGGATCTCTGGATGGTTCCTTCTTACATATCTTGCAAGTACAGGTTCATCTCTTTGTCTAATATCTTGATCATCATTTTATCCTTCATTTTGTTCTTCATCACCTTGCACATTATTTTGATCATTATCCTGACCGTCGGTAATTGCAGCCTAATTGTCAGTTGCAACATTCTGTTGCTCTGGAATTAAGCATTGTTTCTCAGATAGAGTGTTGGTTTCTTCACAGTATACAGACTTTTTGTAGTCCTCTGGTTCTTTTGTTTTCTCCAGCTCATTCTTTTTTACAAATTCATCTATCTTTACATTTTCACTTTCAACAATTTTGTTAGAGGCCTTAATAAAACATTTATAAGCCTTTCTTTTGGTGGAATACCCTAGAAAGATACCTTCAACACTCTTGGCATCAAGCTTTCCATTTCTATCATCCTTTAAAATGTAACATTGACTACCAAATATTTTGAAGTAACTTACATTTGGTGTTTTACCATACCATAGCTCACAAGGTGTCTTCTTTGTGTCTTTCTTCAATTGTACTATGTTTAGTGTGTAGATAGCAGTACTGACAGCTTCCCTCCAAAATATTTGGGTGATGCCTTTCTCTATCATCAGTGTTCTGGCACAATCAACTATGGATCTATTGTTTCTCTCAGCAATCTCATTTTGTTGTGGTGTCCTTGGCGCAGAAACCTATCTTTTTATACCATGCTCATTACATCAATTAGTGAATTCATCTGATATAAACTCTCCTCCTCTATCTGATCTCAAAAATTTTAGATCCTTACTTCTTTGTTTCTCTACCATAGCCTTATACCATTTAAACATTTTGAATTCTTCAGATTTATCTTTTAGAAACATAACTGTCACCATTCTAGAGTAATCATCAACAAAGAGAATAAAATATCTATCTCCATAATAACTCTTTGTCCTCATTGGTCCACATAGATCAGTATGGACTAATTCTATAATATCTTTAGATGTATGGGTTTTACTTTTGAAATTAGAATTTTTCATCTTACCTTTTTGACAATTCTTGCACATGATGTTGTCAGGCTTTGTCATGGTCGGTAAGCCTCTTACATTTCTTCTTCTGCTTATTTTTATCATGTTGTCAAAATTCACATGACACAATATTTTGTGCCACAACCATATATCTTCATCTTTGGTTATTAAGAAAGTGGTGTTAGTACCATTTAGGTAGAATAAGTTACCTTTAGTCTGTTCACTGGTACCAATCAATCTTCCTAATTCATTGAAGATCTTTTCCTTCTTATTCTCAAATGCTACTCTGTGACCTAAATTATTCAGCTAAGAAATACTCTATAGATTATAATTCAATCCTTTTACCCAATAAGCATTTTCACATTTAACCAGGTTATTCAACATTATAGTTCCTTTACCTTCAACTAGACAAGGTGCATCATTACCCATTCTTACTGTACCACCATTATAATACTCAAAAGTGTTAAACTTTTCTTTGTCATCGGTCATGTGGTGAGTGTAGCCACTATCTATAATCTAGATGTCATTCTTGCTAACCTTAGATAAGAGTGCAATTTCTACATACCTTTCATCTTCATCTGAATCATCTTTCACAGCTACAAATACCATTTTGATGTCTTCATCAGGTTCGGTGGCAATATATTCATCTTTGCAAGCAGCTAGGTAGCTGGCTTTCTTGCCTTTGTCCTTGTAGTCTCAGGTACCTCTTTTTTCTGATTGTCGGTATCCTCTGTAATCTTTGTTATCACCTCTGTCAAATTTTTTCTCAAAATATCTACCATTAACTCTGTTATCTTTTCTTCTGTTAGGACAGCTTGCAGCAAAGTGTCCAATCTCTTTACAATTAAAGCATACAAGTGGTAACTTGCCTTTGTATTTACCTTTGCCTCTCTGCATTCTTCTAGCCATAAGTGCTTCTATTTAATCTAGATCTTCTTCTTCACTTTCACCTTCACTATCTCTTCTAGATGTGTGTCTATGACTTGATTTTCTTATTCTCATAGAAGATTTAAATGCAGACTCTAAGTTTGGTAAGACACTATTATCAAAGGTATTCATTTCAAATGAAATAAATCTACCAATTAAACTATCAAGAGTAATTGTATTGTTTGCTACTACTCTCATTTCTTGAATGGCAGAAACTCTAATAGGATATACAAGCAGTAAGGTTCTTAAGATTTTACTTACCACTATCTCGTCTTCAAGTGAACCTCCAACTCCTCGTATAGCATTGACTACTTCTTTGATTCTTGTGTTGTATTGTGTGATTTTTTCTCCTTCTCTCAATCTATGATTATCAAAATTTCCTCTAAGGCTTTTTGCCTTGGCTCTCAGAACATTTGTATCACCTCCATGTACAAGCTTGAGTTTGTCCCACATCTTCTTTGCAGTTTTTCAATCTTTGACATCTTCAAATTCAGCATCAGAGAGTGAGGAAGAAAACTCTATAACCATGTAGTTGTGTTCATGCTTCTCTCCAAATTGATCTACTATCAATACTGTTGGATTTATTGGAATGATGTACTGAGAGGGGAGGGGTGAATCAGTACCTCTAAATTTTTTTATGTGATTGGCCCATTAACCTTTGTGTCATCAGATTTGTATATACCGATCTATTTGTTCATCTTTGATTATGTATGCGTGATCATAAAATAAACATTCAAGAAACATTCATGAAAAAAAATAACACATAACACATGATATGATATCACAGAAAAATCCTATTAGGAAGTAAAAACTATGGTGGGGATGTCTACCCACAAAACTTCACTATTTGCAGATAAGAAGGGAGCCGATAAAGGCTTGCAAATTATCACTTCTGATGATCTACCCTATTAAGAGTATTAGAGTGGAGACTTGTTAGGATCTACTTTGTTTGAAGCTTTAGAAACACCATTAGGTGTGCACTCTATTAAGATATTTATCAAAGAACTATTAAGTCCACCTTCTACAAAAGGATTTCTATTGTGATGCACTTGTTAGAATACAACTACAATATAAATGTTGATCTGATAGTGAATGAAATCTCTAATTTCTGATAACAGATCCTGTATAGCTTACAATGTATGCATGTAATCACCTTGAGTGATTGAGTAATACCTTGTCTCTGCTTGTTGGTAGCCTTCCTGTGTTCTTGATAACTGTTGTGATCTATTTCTGAACTATGCATGAATTCTCTTCTTTTGCTTAGATGCTATCCATAGCTACTATCATTCTTCAAATAATTACAAGTCTCTCTTATTACAAATGATGGAACATCTATTTATACTAGTTTCTAGCTCTATTTTTTATTCACGCTTTTCAAATTAACTCTAGATCCAAGGTTTACAACTTGACCTTGATCTTTAGTTAGATATGTTTTAGATCCATTGGGATGCTTTTAAACATTTACAATAAGCTTTCTTGACCCTCAAGTTAAGATTTAAAAAAAATAAAAACTCTATAAATAGAATTACATTGCTTTATCTGACGTGTAAAATCAGATCTACTTTTTGTGGGTTCTTTAATTGATTGTCGATTCTGATGGTCGGGCTGCTCTGTCAGTATATCGGTTTTCTTCTTCATCGGTTTTCCTTACTTAAACTATTTGGCAGGTATGCCTTTTCTAGTCCGTTGGCGATGTTCTCAAAATTGTATCGTCAATTATGCTTGTCATTGGTAATTTCTATACTTATCATTTTCATGTTAGACATTTTGTCCTGTTGGGTATGCTTGTTGTCTGCCGGTTATTCTTGTACCGATGACCTTCATCATGTTTTTCCTTTTAAGAATACTAATGGAAAAACTTAATGTCATCAATCTCCCCCTTTGACATTAGTATCAAAAACTGATATGTGCAACATACTTGATGCATTAGTATGTACACCTGTATATACTTCTTCCTTAGTCATGAAATGACTCCCCCTATGCATATGTCGGTAAGTGTAAGTTTATGTACATATCTATCTTGTTGTACATACATTATACATAGCCTCAATGTATTTTGTATATATGTATACATTCCTCCTTTTTCTTACTAAAGTATATTGTACATATGTATACATTCCTCCTTTTTTGATAATGAGGGCAAAGGTACTTACATCTTTTAAAAAATGTGAGAGTGCGAGGCTTTGATTTCCTCCATCATTTTCTCTCATTTCTCCTTTAAATTCTCAAGATCCAAATGCTCAAGTGATATCCTCACATGCATGTCATATATGCTATTTACTACAGACATCTCTAGGGTTGTGATTATATTTCTGGCATCTGTAATATGTTTTTATAGAGTGGTGAGGTTTGGCAAAATTTGAGCTTGAAGCTCTGTAACCTCATTTCTAAATTGAGTCTCTGTATCCCATATTTATTTTCTCAATCTATTTACCTCTATTATCTTTTCATGATGCAACTTTATAGTGTTTGCATCAAAGGTTAAACTTAGTACACTTGCTGTTAGATCTGAATCTAATTGTGATAGCTTTGAACTATTTTCTTTAGTGAAATTATCCAATGTGCATAATTTATGAACTAAGGTAATAGCTTCAGAAATTGTAGGTTCTAATTCACTTTCTAGTTTAGATAGCTTTACCTTGTTCTCTGCCACTTCTTGGCTGATCTTCTCAATTAGTTTATGTTGATACTTCATTTTTGCCTATTCTTCCATAGCCTTCTTTGCATCTACATTCTTATTTGTGATGGTGTCGGTAAGAACTACTATTTGTTCCATGACTGATGTGTTATCTTCAATTTTGACATCTGGAACAATTTTTTGTAGAATATCCCTTGCCTGTTCAAGTGCTTGGGCTTCCCTATGTACCTTTCTCATTTTCTCTTGAATTTCCTTTCTTTGACACATCACTCCAAACTTTTGAATTGTTTCAGTATCTAAAGTAGATACATCCCACTTGGGTATTTCTATTACCTCATCAAGTGTGACAACCAAGATATCTTTCTTCAATGCCTTCTTCTTTTTCTTCTTTGGTTGCAAGGCAGATTGGTGTACTACCATTTGTAAACCTTGAGATTGGATTGATTTAGTGGGTGAGGGTCAAGAAGATGAAGCATCTTGCTATTTCTGTTCTGAGTCCACCGACTAGTTTTATGAAGACTTCTCCTGATTTGCCTTGGGTGTGTCAATAGTTTTATCTTCTTTTTCTTTCATGCTTTCATCCTGTTTGACTTTGTCACTCTTATCTTTCTCTTAATCCTTTCTCAATGTTTCATCCATTTTGTTATCTGCTCCTTTGTCTTTTTCAGTAGACACTTCTTGTTGAATGTCGGTTGCATCTTTCACTTCTGTATCTGTATCCTTTTGAATATTTGATGCATCTGTATTTCCATCATTACCCATGTCCTTGGGTATATCATCATCTTTCTTAGATGATTTCTCATAACTTGATTCAATATAAATAGCATTGATTAAGATGTTCATGTTTGTCAGTGTATTAACCTCTGCATTGTCAGTAGTTGTTTCCTGACTGTCAATATTGCCCTGTGCAACATTGATATCTTCATCTTTTTACACTTCTTCTACAGGGTCTTTTCCTATATTGTCATTAACAATGTTATCTAACCATAATTCATCATTGATATCATCAGTTATGTTACCTTTTATTGTCAAAACTTCTTTGGTAACTTCTTCTTCTCCGCTTAAGTCAATATGAAGTGGACTTGGTGGATTTTGACTATCCTCACTTTTACTGTTGTGAAGAGTAGTGTCTGGCCATACTTCATCTACAATGTCAGTATGTTTGGGGCCTATTGGATCACTCTCTTCTCTATCCAATTCCAACGATGAGTCATCTTGTATATCTTTGATGATGATTTGTTCCTTCTCCGGGCTAGCTTCCTGAGTGGGCTTTTTGAGTATCTTGCACTACTTCTTAATGCTATTCTGATCAAGGTCAATTATCTTCCCCTTGAGAAATTCATATGCTCTCATTTTTAGTGAGAACTCCTTTTCATACTTCTTCACCATCTTAGTGATTTCTTCCTTATTTGTATTAGGATGTATAAGAGTTACAAGTATTCTTTCTCTTATTTCCTTTTCTTGATGTAGTGCAAAAGTCCATCTGGCTGACAATCTCACTGATAGTTCTTTGGGAACGTCATATTTTGAGAATTCCAGTGGAACATAATAATGTTTGAAATTTTTTGCAATTATTGCATCTTCAATCTTATTTTGATCCTCTGCACTGAATTTTAACCATTTCCTAATGTTAGGATCAGAAATAGACTGTGATTCTGAAATATTCTTGCATATTTTATAATTTGTTGTAGGCACCAAAGGTTCTTTTTCCTTTTTTACTTCTACATCACAATCATCCATAGTTGAGTCTTCTAGATCTTATTGAGTTCTAGTCATCTTCCTCCTTTTGGTCTATTGTACTTTTGGAGGGGCTGATTTTCTCTTGTATATCCTCACTTTTCCTTTCTGCAATGGTGAAGGATTTGACTCTTTTGCAGTCTGGCTTCTTGTTCTTGAAGTGGTTGTTATTCTTTCTCTTTTGGGTGTAGGAGGAGGTGGAGAATCTGACTGTGTTCCCTCTGAGTCATTCTTTTCCTCTTCTTCACCGATAGGTGACTATCCTTCAGTTTGCTCCTCCTTACCCTCTATTTCCTCTTCACTTTCTTCTGTAACTGCAAGTTTCTTGGTTAAGTTTTTGACCATCTTGTCCTTTTTTTTTATAATCTTCTTGACAACAAGATATGTCTTGATCTTTTGTTTGGCTTCCTCTTAGGTGCCAAATCTTTCTTTTTTGTTTTCAATTGGTTCATTCAATAGCGCCTTGATGCACTCATTGGCTTGTCCTGATTTGATTTCATACTCTAAATGTGAAAGCCAGGACTTCCTAGGTACTACTACTTGGATATAAGTGAAATTAGTATCTACCATAAAACATATGTCCTCTTTGTGTTATTCTATCAAAATTTCAGAAATCCTTGTTCTAGCTTGCAACATTTCCTTAATGCTTTTGAAATACTCATTCATTATATCATCAAAGTCTGTTCCTAGAGACTCTATATGCTCACATATTTGTATGGTTACAATTCTGCTTGTATCCCATTCTACTTTTCCTATGGAAGGAAAGTATTCTTCAAAGTAAAATAATATGCACATAATGAGGGAACCAAACTTACACGTGTTTTTTATTGAATATCTTATGGTGTTCATGTTCTCCTCAAGTTGATTCAACAGGATATCTGCAAGATCCATCTTCTTTCCTTGTTTGATGATTTTGAATGCTGTGCTCATAGCAATGCTTGATATGCTATTCATTATGCTTGCCTAGAATATTTTGTACCCTACCACACATGCACCAAACATGAGTTCTATGTCAGTGATAGTGTTGACCTTGAGAGCTCTTTTATCTAATTTTGCACCAGTCAGATTTTCTACTTCCTTCAGAGATGGGTGCTTATGAGCTTGTGGTTTGTTGATTGTAGGATATCCAGTAAATGCATGAATAACATCCTTTGTTATTCATTTTGGCTTATTAAGCCATAGAGTCTGGTTATGCATTCTGCTGAGAACTATCTTTATACATTCTGTTTTGAAAACTTTGGGAAAGTGTAATGCATTCGTGAGTCCTTTCACTTCCATATGCTTGTACTCTTCTTTCAGGTTTCTAGCTTCATCACATAGTTCCCTGTAGGCATTATCTAGGTCTAGATCTCCCAATTCTAAAATCTTACAGTGTATATAGGACCTTACGTCTTCTACCAATAAAAACCTGGGTGGGATTTTGGAGAATGCTCCAGAATCATCAGGTTGTGATGCGATTTCTGGGTGCAGCTTGTATTTTGGTTCAACACAAGTGACTCTACTAACAAGCTTGATCATTTTCTTCTTATCTTCCTTAATCTTTTCAACTCTTAAAGTTGATGCCATCGTGTTTCAAAAATTTAGGGTTTTTCACAAATTTAACAGTGCGGTCAGCAAATGTAGGTACTTACTGAATCTTTGTGATTGTCCATGAATCCTCTAAGTGGTGTTTAGAATCTTGCTAGAGTCACTCTTCAATTTTTCTCTTCAATCGCTCTGTTGGGCTCTCTTGGTAGCTCAAAAATCATGGGTGCAAAATGAGTTCAATCATCGGTCTTTTATAACTTTTGTTCCCTAAGTTGTCATTAATGCTCACCAACTCATCGGTATACAAAGACTGAGTTCATCGGTTGAGACATAAATAACATCTTCAGTGTGGGCGTAAAGTGTTAGGGTTTCCAGCAGCTTTGATGACTTCACCGATGATTATCGGTAAAGTGGCAAAGACAAATTTCAACGGCTCAAGGATCACCGATGTCCATCGGTTTACACTTAGCCACTTGGCCTTTGTTTAATGATCGATTCATTCTGGTAAGTAGTGTTAAATTTTTCTGTGTGTGTTCACCGATGCATATTTGTACCCAATAACTGATGGTGGTTTTTCAATAATATTTACAAGTGACAATATAGTTCATCTTTAATAATGCTGATTTATCTTATATGATCAATATGTAAATGGAACCGATGCATAATATAACTTTTCATAATGCAGTTCCATTCTTACTTGTGCAATTTAGTTGGGAATGGTGATGCCACCAGATCCATTGGATGGGGTGTCATCATTTGCATTGCTTTTTCTAGCACCTTCAGTGTTTGTGGATTTTACCCACATCTTGTTCCTCATCTTCTTGATTTCATCAATGGTTAAATCGATCAGATTTCCACAATCCATAAGAATTTTTCAGTTTGATTTCTGGATTTTGATTGCGTGTAATTTTTAGCATCTAAAAATTACACGCAATCAAAATCCAGAAATCAAACTGAAAAATTCATCAATGGTATTTCCATTGGGATAAGTACTTGTTTCTGTCAGTTGGTCTTTGCAATCTTTTATCACATGTCCAACTTTATGACAATGTAAACATGTCATTCTAGGATTGAACCATCCTCTTAGTTTTCTAGTCTATTTTCTCATATAGTTGGCTTCAATATGACCATACCTTCCACATTCTGTATAATTGACCCATGTGTTATAGTCCCAAACATATGAGTTACCTTTTCTTGTTGGCTTGTAGCCATTATTAGGTTCTTTTGGTGTCCATGCCTTCTTATTCTTTTTCCAGCATTCCTGATATGTATGTCCATTCATTTTGCAAGTAGGACAGTACTTGTCCATATAGGTTTCCTTCTTTGGATTTGTCACCTTGGATCTGCATTCATATGCCTTGTTTCCTTGCTTATGACATTTATAAAAATTACCATTGAAAGTAGATTGTGATTGAGGAATACCTTTCATTTTGTTTCTGTAAATGTTTAAGGTGTGGCCTAGTTTTCCATAGTGATTGCATGATAGCTTCTTGGTTATTGGAGTTGCATAAGCATTCTTTTGATTTGATTGATTGGATGACTCTCCATTGTTGGTGTAACCTATTCCTATGTAGTTGTTGACTATTCTTTGACCATCAAGGAAATCATCCATTCTTTTGTTGCTATCTTCAGCTTTCTTGATCAATTCATTAAGTTGATTCTGAATTCTAACTTCATGCTTTAGTTTCTCATTTCCTTCCCTTAGCTCACTGATGATCTGTATTCTTTCAATGAGTTCAGTATTTAATCTATTTTCTTCTTAACTCATAAGAATAATCTAGTTGGTAATCTCATGGTGATGCTCAGTAAGTCTTTGAATCTCTGATTCTTTTTCTTGTAGATTTTATGTTATTTTCCTCCTATCATCAATAGCCAATGTTCTCTCTGATTCAGCTTTTCTTGAATCATTCATGAAATCAATCATTTTTACCATCTGATTTATTTGACCGATTTGCAGCATTTTGATTTGCTCTGTTAGATGTAGATTGACTTCTTGTAGACTCATGATCTCTTCTACTGATGTGTCTGAAGTTTTTCTCGTTGATGATTCAACATTGTTGAAGTAATCTGGGATCTCCTCTTCTTGATAATCTTTTTCATTAAGCCTAGTTACCATGATCTTTCTTTCATCAAGCAACTTTCTCATGCTTACTCTTGCCTCTTTATACTGCTCATAGTAAATCTGAATTTGCAATTGCTCATTCTCAATAGTCTTGTCCAGTCTATACTTTTCCATCATGTGGATCTTTTCTCTTAAGTCTTTAAGCTTTCCAAGAAAGAGACTTAGCTCTGATACCAATTGTTGGATTTATTAGAATGATGTACTGAGAGGGGAGGGGCGAATCAGTACCTCTAAATTTTTTTATGTGATTGGCCCATTAACCTTTGTGACATCATATTTGTATATACCTATCTATCTATTCATCTTTGATTATGTATGTGTGACCATAAAATAAACATTCAAGAAACATTCATGAAAACAAATAACACATAAAGCATGATATGATATTGCAAAAAACTCATGTTAGAAAGTAAAAACTGTGGTGGGGATGTCTACCCACAAAACTTCACTATCTGCAGATAAGAAGGGAGCCGGTAAAGGCTTACAAATGATCACTTGTGATGATCTACCCTGTTAACAGTATTAGAGTGGAGACTTGTTAGGATATACATTTTTTGAAGCTTTAGCAACACCATTAGGTGTGCACTCTATTAAGAGATTTATCAAAGAACTGTTAAGTCCACCTTCTACAAAAAGATTTATGTTGTGATGCACTTGTTAGAATGCAACTACAATATACATGTTGATTTGATAGTGAATGCAATATCTAATTGCTGATAACAGATCATGTATAGCTTATAATGTATGCATGTAATCACCTTGAGTGATTGAGTAATACCTTGTCTCTGCTCATCGATAGCCTTCCTGTGTTCTTGATAACTGCTGTGATCTATTTCTAAATTGTGCATGAATTCTCTTCTTTTGCTTAGATTCTCTCCATAGCTACTATCATTCTTCAAATGGTTACAAGTCTCTCTTATTACAAATGATGGAACATCTATTTATACTAGTTTCTAGCTCTATTTTTGATTCACGCTTTTCAAATTAACTCTAGATCCAAGGTTTACAACTTGACCTTGATCTTTAGTTAGATATGTTTTAGATCCATTAGGATGCTTTAAAACATTTAAAATAAGCTTGCTTGATCCTCAAGTTAAGATTTAAAACAAATAAAAACTCTATAAATAGAATTACATTGCTTTATCTGACATGTAAAATTAGATCCACTTTTTGCGGTTTCTTTAACTGACTATCGATTCTGATGGTTGGGCTTCTCTGTCACTCTGTCAGTTTTCTTCTCCGTCGGTGTTCCTTACTCGAGCTGTTCATTGGGTATGCCTTTTCTATTCCATTGGCGATGTTCTTAAAACTATATCATCAGTTATGCTTATCGTCGGTAATTTCTATACTTAGCATTTTCACGTTAGATATTTTGTCTTGTTGAGTATGCTTGTTGTCCACTGGTTATGCTTGTACCAATGACCTTCATCATGTTTTTCCTTTTAAGTATACTAAAGGCAAAAATTAATGTCATTAGATAATCCTATGGGCCACACATATTCAGTATCTAGGAATTGAGTAACATCATTACCAATACCTGATAAGTGGAGTCTTATCCTGCTTTTCCATGAAGAAAAGTTGTCTTTGTTCAACTTGGGCACATCTTTTCTATTCATCTTGTGATCTTGAATTAGGTCTTGAAACTTTCCTTTCTAAGAACACAAGATCTGATACCAATTGTTAGTAATAACTGAGAGGGGGGGGGTGAATCAGTGGCCTCAAAAATTTATCCTTCAAACTTAACCACCAATCAATAAACCTCAGATTATTATGTCCCTACAAGATGCATGCCATGAAATACTATTACTGATTAACTGTCTGTTAGTTTTCTCTATCAATCCTTATTCTTTCTTGATTACTATTAAGTAGTATAACTATTTACCGAAACTCAGTAAATAAGAAGAGTATACCGATCAATCCAGAGTTAGCTATGTAAGATGTAAAATAGTAAAGAAATGAATCATACACACATAACACATGAATTTTAACATGGAAATCCTGTTAAGGGAAAAACTACTGGGACCGGTACCCCAAATTTTCACTCTTCTAAAGTGAGCCCTATTAGGAGCCAACCCTATTAAAGGTTACAAACACACTATTAAGTGCGACCTTGTTAGAGGATTTTATACATAGAGGTTGTCACTTAGTACTGGGCATCTATTGCTACCATCCTTGAATCAACCTCCTTCTTAGACTGTCAATAGGTATCAGGATAATCCAATGCTACTTTCATGAATCAACCTTTTTGGCACTCCTTGGGATGTACCTCAATATAAAGAAGACTATTAAGTCCCGCTCAATTAAGAGACTTGATGCTTCAATGGTTAAACTGAAACACTATGACCTATTCATATTGTAACTTTGAATTATAGATTTTCAGATATATTTAAGTACATTACCTCTCTAATCAATATATCAATTCAATCCTTTGTGCTCCATAATTTCTACTCTGTGATGTTGTGCTTAACTATTCGTCAGTATCTATAGAATTCCTTAGCTCTCCTTCAGCTTGTTTGGTCAGGACTGCATGAAGTTTTTTCTTCATTAGTTTCTCTTCAGCATCCTCTTTCTATTCACTCCCCTTAATCCCATTCGTAAATGAATTAAGCTTGTCTCTTATATAGACATGATACTCACTGTTTCTTGATTCTTAATTCTTGATTCTTGGTGTGAAAAACAATCCAACCAATTATATTTAAAGCATAACTCTTGATTTGTCTCATAGATATCTTCTTGCAAAATATAAAAATCAGCTTTAAATCAATCACTTATCTCTAGTCAAATAAAACAAAGTAGACAACCAGTTAAGTCCTTATTTAGCTCTGCCAGCTAGATATTTTTTTGTTTTCTAAACTCTCTGTTCCGTCGATCACCTTTGTAGCTAGTTGTTGGTGACAACTAATAGTTCCATTAGTGAGACTCCAATTAGCTTCGTTATCTTCGTCCATCGAGAAACACTGTATTTTCTTCCATCGAGTTACTCTTTGATTTTCTCATTGGGCAACACTGTGACTTTTCTTTGTCAGGAAACACTATACTTCTGATCATCAGGTATCACTGTGAATGTTCTTCTTTTCTCTGACCATCATTGTGCACTCTATCGGTGTTGTTTGTCACTAAGTGAATACTTGACTTTTATGCATTGTTGAAAGCATAACCTTTGTTCCATTGATTCTCTGAAGTCTTTGGCATTATGTACATGACCGTATAGGTGATATCAAATTGACATCAATGACAATACAATACATTAACTGATTTAATGCCTTGCATTATTTTCAACTTAACATTATCAAACATTCAATCAGTTACATGTCATTAGTAACCTCTAAACTAAGCCTAATTCTCCTTATTTACAAAGAAACCCCTAACTCCACTTACTCTCATGACTCCAAAGGATGAAACAATCCTTCTAGGGGTTAGGAAACAACATATTTTGAACTCTCCAAGGCTCTATACTCTATCTATGGCCTTAGACACTAAACCCTCACTTATAGGATCACACACCTAGGGTCTAATAAAAGGACCTCTCCAATCCACTCCAAGACAAACCAACTACATACACACTTCACTATAGACCCCCACATGTAGAATCCATCACAAAACCACTTCATCCTCTAATAAATCCACCTTATAACTAACTGGTGTTAAATCAGGGCATGTTCTGTATCAGCAACCACAACCATGCTTGGTTCTTCAAACACATTCTTCCATCTCCTGCATAAGATAACTACGGAAAAATAAATATGTTACATCTTCACTCTCTTCCACCAATCACAGTTACTACAGAGGGTGGGAGAGATTCAACATTCTGAATCTTCAAAAAAAGGAAATGTTGACTATGTTTAACCAATCATTGGTTTGAAGACACTATTCCAATATTATTCTAATAAACATGATGAATGATAAAAAGAATGAAAGGGAAAGTGAAAACACAATGAATGCAATGTCCTATATCTTTCCTACACTGAGATCACACTTCAAACTATGATTTAAACTCACTGTTGAGACTGTACCCATGAAACAGTGAAGGAATTTGCAGAAAATAGTTTTGTTTTATTGATTAAAAACATCTACATTGCTTTTCAATACCCCACCATCTCCACACACTAACTCCTCACGCCTACACTTTCTCTATGAAGCCTTACAAGGCCAGTTATCTCCCTGCCTAACCATAATAGTCAGTTACATGATTGTTACAAATTAGTTACATTTTAAAATTTGTTGAGATTTGTTGGCTAGTTGACACTAAAGTGTCAACTTCAACAAGTTACAACCATTTATTCTTCCACAACATTGTATTAACCTTTCTAAAGGTTCATAACCCTATCAAACTCCTAAAAACTCGTATATCCCCTTACAAGCCTTACTAGGCCTAAATTGCCAACATGGGCAAACTATGACTTTTGGCACTCTTACTCCTAACCTTTGACCCCCACAAATACAATCTGAACCATCCTTCTCTAAATGTGCCTACAAATTTGTTAAAGAATAGTCTTGTGTGTGAAAGAAGAGTTTAAAATTTTATATTGTAATAATGGTTCGTAAAATTTGATTATAAACTTGTGATAATAGAGTTGTGGAGCATAATCATTTATGGAATTCAAGTGAATCATAATATTCATTGTAAACTATTGCTTATATATTTATTTGGTGTTTTATAGGGCTTGTCAGGAGTTCAAATTTTTGAGATTGAGGATGTCACCCTTTCTGCCATTGACTTTGGCTTAGAGAACTATGTGGTATCATTTTTTGCACACCTCTTGTTTATAGTTTTGATTGAATGCATGTAGTATCATATTATTTCTCTTATGTTAATTTTATTTTTGTTAGCCTACCCCACCAAGCTCGAGGTCATTAGGAAAGAGGAAGAAATCATTAGGGACATTGAAACAAAAAAGATAATTAAGTCCAATTTAAGTATATTTGTTGAAATGTATTATGAACATTTCAATGTAGTTTATATTGATGAATGTACTTGAATTGTTTATTGTATACATGTAGAATCAATTGGGTTTCACTAAACTGATGAATGCCCCAAACATTGCTGATGTTTAGGAGAGGGAGGAGGTAACACATTTTCATATTTACTTTCAATTGCATTCTTGTTTGTTCAAAATATTTTAGAAATCATGTTCCTCTATTAGTATGTCATTTTCTACAACTTTTCATACATGAATTGGTCATAGCTACCTCAGATGAGGTGAACCCTTCTCCACTTCCTATGGAT
>MU226743.1:3447128-3459805 GCA_018584345.1 Thuja plicata | reverse complement strand
TTTCTACGAATTATTCTAGGAGGTGTTAACACAGTTGCATGCTCTACATTTTCATTAGATGAATTAGGTGCATTTATCCCCATTAGTTCAATTGGTGTATGTTGATGATTTTCATTTTCATTATGTGTATTTTGTTCATTAATGACATCAAATTGAAATGGTGCATTTTTCACATTAACATTAACATTTTCATCACTTGTGTTGCTTGCATTTGATGATGTACCTTGTCATATTCTCCTCATGCACTCCCTTTGTCTTTCCTTTTCTGTCTCTCGTTGTTCAATTGTTCCTCTTTTATTCTTTCCCATTGTTCGTATTGAATGGACCCTACAAATAATATCATGAACATAGAATAACATGTGAACATCAAATGCAAAAAATAACAACAAATCAACCATTTTATTGAAATGAGAACTTACAATGTTAAAATAACATTAAAAACACAATTTTCAATCATTGCAAAGAAAAAATATGCAAACTCAATGCTCCTAGTTACTCAAAACCTGATTGGGTTCTAAAAAACTATGAACAAAGGAGGAGAGAGAGAGAGAGAGAGAGAGAGAGAGAGAGAGAGAGAGCAATTATAAGAGAAGATTTACTCGAAGCTTATAGGGAGTGTGTGAAGAAAATTAAAGGGAGTTACAAGAAAAACTGGGAGTTTGTTGAGAAGAAAGGGTCCTCTGATTTAGAGGGAGTTACAATCCTAGTTCAGGGTTATAAGAGAAGATTTACTCGAAGCTTTTAGGGATTGTGTGAAGAAAATTAAAGGGAGTTACAAGAAAAACTGGGAGTTTGTTGAGAAGAAAGGGTCCTCTGATTTAGAGGGAGTTACAATTATTTACACACCCATTTTAGGGTTATAAGAGAAGATTTACTCAAAGTTTATAGGGAGTGTGTGAAGAAAATTAGAGGGAGTTACAAGAAAAACTAGGAGTTTGTTGAGAAGAAAGGGTCCTCTAATTTCTAGGTTTGTAACTCTGTTGAATATGTGGGCATGAGAGGAGGTAAATATGGTGTAGAATTTGGTCTTTCATTCAATATTCTATTTATAGAGCAGTTATTTTATCTAGAAGCCAAAACAACTTAGCTTGAATGTAATTTTTATTGGAAACAAGTCTGCAAATGTGATTTTGTTGATGATAGTCAGGAGGCGGCCATTAATCATGGGCTCACCAAAAAATTGGCCATTATCCAAGGCCCTCCTAACACTGGAAAAGCATTTACCAGGTTGCAAATTGTAGAGGATTTTTTTCATAAGATTTCAAATTCCTTTGGTCCCATTCTCATAGGGTTCTTTACTAACAGAGCTCTGGATCAAATTTTGGAGGGTATATATGAATACGAGAAAAGTCTAGCAAGGTTAGGATCTAGAACACAGAGCTCAATTCTTAGCAAATGTACTCCTGACCAGGGAAAAGAGAGAAATATAATATTGTTTTCTTTGGTAAGAAACATTGAATTCCTAATTTGAATGTAAAAACATCAGAAAATATAGGATTTCTTAACATTCCAAACATAACTTGTGTTGCCCTTTCCAGGGCTAGAATTGGTCTTTATATCTTTGGAAATGCCAAGCTAGTCTTAGACAATTCTCCAGTGTGGAGTGATATCATAAAGAATTTTATATATAATGGGTATGTTGGTAATGGAATACCACTAAACTATCCTAAACATCCAGATGATGCTGGACATGTTATTACCAAATGTCATGATTTAAGGAGGTATGGCGATGGAAGTATGAGATTTTGTACTAGGAAATGCAAAGAAAAATTAATTTTTCATCATCTTTGTCCTAGGAAATGTCATCATGGAGGACATGTGAGAATTGGATTTGCAAGGCCTGATGTATATGAAGAAGCTTGAGTTTTGTGGACTTGTCTGCAAGAAGGTCTGTCATGCAACTTCCTATGACCCCTTTCTACACATTGGAAGGCCTGTGTGCATTTTTTGATTCCTACTACTTGAATTGTTACCAATTTGTGCCTCCTAAATACTGTGAATATTATGATACATGTATTTTATATGAAATTCACGGGGTGAAGGAAGAAAATGAAATACTTACGACAAAGGGTGAGAAACAATTTGGAATTACTAAAAATTTGTGAGAAGAGATGAGATTATTGCGAGAATTGGGGGAAAATAAACTTGGTCAAATTATCCAAGCCCTAAGATAGATAATTTCATCATTGTGTGTAGAGAGTGAGAACCAATTGGGAATAATTCAAAGAATGCAAAAAGAGATTGAAATCTTGCGTGTAGAGGAAGAAAAAGAAAGTGAGTGTAGAAGAGGAGATTGGGTTACTTCGGAGAGAGAGAGAGAGAGAGAGAGAGTAGACAATTTCACTCACTTGAAACACCTATGTACTAGGAGAGTATTAAATTATATTAACTATGTACGAAAGGTTCAAAGATTGCAGAAAAAATCATGGATGGCCATTGAAAGAAGCAAAGGCAACCAATCGACCATTTAAAAAAATTCATGGGTGACCATTGAAATAAGCTATTTTTCTGAGGGAAGAGTAGAAAAATTTTTCTAATTTGCAATGGCCCGAAGCAAAGGGATAAATTTTTCTTCTAGATGTATTTCAGGGTTCCCATCTATACAGTTTGGTGAAGAAGGGTGTGCATTTTATAATTCCTACTACTCGAATTGTTACCAATTTGTGCCTCCTAAATACTGTGATGATTACCATACATGTCTTTTATACAAACTTTACGGGGTGAAGGAAGAAAATAAAATAATTACGGTAGAGGGTGAGAAACAATTTGGAATTACTGAAAATCTACGAGAAGAGATGAGATTATTGCGAGAAGAGATGAGATTATTGTGAGAAGATGGGGAAAATCAACTTGGTCAAATTATCCAATCCTTGAGACAGAAAATTTCATCATTGCATGTAGAGAGAAAGAACCAATTGGGAAAAATTCAAAGAATGCAAAAAGAGATTGAAATCTTGCATGTAGAGGAAGCAAAACAAAGTGAGAGTGCAGAAGAGGAGATTGGGTTACTTTGGAAAATCTTAGGTGAAGCATTGTCTAATCTAGATGTCATGCTCTGTGCTTCTGATGGTTCAACATTTCAAGCACATTCTCTCATTGTCATGATCTCTCTCTCTCTCTGGTCATGGAGAATAAAATGAATATTTTTTACTTCTTCAAAACCTAATTGGGTTTTGAAGTACTTTTTTTTTTCAGAACTCGAACGGGTTTTGAAGTACTTTTTTCTTTTTAGAACCCGATCGAGTTTTGAAGTAATTTTTTCTTTTTAGAACTTGATCGAATTATTTTAAACTTAGAAACCTGATCAGATTATGGCTTAGGAAGAGGCTTGAAAAATGACCCAAAGGCTTGGAGGCTCATTTTCCCTCCATTTTTGTTCTTTTAGACATTTTTCATCTTGTAAGATGATTTCTCAACTTTATCTTCATCAGGTTTATAATTCGTCAAATGGGTAGCTTTATAATTTTTACCACAATCTTATACGTCTTCTTATCTTTCTAACCATATAATTTTTTCTATTTTTGGACAACATTAGCATAGTAAACTTTAATTTTCTTTACCAGTGTCTTGATTGTACTCACAGACATATGTCTACCATTTTTTTAATAACTTTTGAAATACTAAATCAAATTACAAATAAATTACATATTATTGTTCTACACTTTATTCTATACGCTTTTAAAAAAAAGTTTTCATTTGCAATTATTTTGATGCAAGTTATGCCCAGTGCACAAACAGGTACCAAATTTTAGGATGCGATCACTTCAAAAAATCACAGAAAAAAATACTCATCAGAAAATTACAAACAAATACACAACTTCTAGATCTCACTCTTACCTATCATCCTACCAAAGGGATTTAAAAAATACTAAATATAACTATACCTTTTGTACCGCACACAGAAACAACTATGTTATGTTTTTTCCAAAAAAATTAGGAACATGTTTTCGTGCACATGAGGTTTGACCCTCTTAATATTATCGGGTTTTAAAAAATATTAGTGTTATAGAAACTAGATTGAGATTACTAAATTTTTTATTTTTTACACATCTTCTTATTTTGAGTGCATGACCCTCAAACTCCTGTTCCAAGTTCAGGTTTACCCGATTTGAGAAAAAATGTGTCCACTTATACCCCCCTTTTTGATCCACAACTTGGTGCACACACCCATTTATGTAACTATTCTAGATCTATTGGTATTAGTTGGATCTTTCGGTATCAATTATTATAGCTACATATTTCTATATTTGTTCTATGTTCACCAACAATAGGCATCGACAATGACCACCGAAAACAATGCTAGCAGTATTAACTACAATAATTCATGGTCGGTATTGTACACAGCTACTTTTTCCTAGAATTATTACACACTAACGATCAAATATTTATGATATAGCTGACTTTAATTATGCATTGGATATTTTTTACACATTTTTCTTTTGGTCCCAAGAGACATGAACTCGTGTATACCAATATTGGTATATAACTAATAAAAATCTCATAAATTGAAACATATTGTAATACCTAATGATATGTATGATGCTAGATGTGTATGTGATCTATAACATGTGAACTAATGATAAATTTTTGTATCAAAAAGAATAGCTATAACTCACTAGGAACTATATTTAGTGCATTTGTAGATGCATACCTATCAATTCAATTTTTTATATTCAACAATATTTTCTATTTTGCATCACGGTAGTGAGTTGAAATGAAAGTGAGCCAAACTGCAAGTGAGATACACTGGAAATGATCCACCCTATGTATTATTAATGTGAGGCCTCACCCCAAACCCATCATAGCTTTTCCAATTACCATTTTGATAGACCTAGTAAATGGCTTTACATTTGGATGAATTAGGAGGTTTTACCCCTTTTGATAGGGATTTGGTTAAATTAGATGATGATAATTTATAATTTACGACACTTTCCATACTCATGATGTTGACCATATGATACATTATGGTGATTGACTTAGATGAATGGCAAGATGTTTCAATTTGGGTACACATGTTGATATGAGTTGTTCAAGAAAACTATAATCGAGATTGGAATTATGTCGAGATGTGAAATTCTTTGAAGGTTAAAGGATAGGTGATGAAATAACTTGTTGAGTTTCAGGAAATTTTTGTAGCTATTACTGAGGAATTGGTTATTTGATTTTATGCCATTTGGGTGTTTTTAGAATTGATAAAATTAATGCTTATGTAATTTAGATAAAACTACATCATGATTTATATAAGATCTGGAATGATTCGTGTGACATGTGAGTTAATGAGTTCATGTTCTTATGATTTAGTTTATGCATGTTCATTTGTAAGTCAAGGATTAAAATTTATGATGACGATTATATTATGTGGATTATATTTTGATGTAGATTGGAACATAGAACATATTGTAGATTTTGGTTATACATGCTTAGATATGTGATTTGATGAGAAAGACTTAATCATGATTAGATTTGATTATTTCATGAATAAAGCTTTAAAGTTAGGAAATAGCATAAATAATATGTCGTAATGTTAGGATTATGGAAACACCATGTTTGAGCATTACTTAATGAAAAGTATATTTAAGAATTGAATTTTGCATATTGACTAACATTGCAAATTATGATATATATATATATATATATATATATATATATATATATATATATATATATATATGTGCATGTGATTTTATTGCCTTGGACTACTGATGCTCAAGTTTAGTGTGCAGGAAAGAGAACCATGAAATTATTTAGAGAATCAGGGCTAAACACATGTGAATTGAGTAACCCAAGGCTTAATCCAATAAGGGGTTGAACCCTCATTGTAATGTGATCTTTTTTGTAAATATAATCTGAATGTGTGTTAATAGTTTAAATTCATGTTGTTGATTGGACATGTCATTGTGAATGTGATGTGTATTTTTTTTGGTGTCACTTGACACTTGTATTGTTCATGTGGATGGTGACATATCAAATTATGGCTTGGAAAAGAATCACCAAACCTTATAGGATGTTATATTAATCCCACTTGCATATAGATATCTTGTAGGGATCATGTCAAGTTGGAACTCGGATTTGAATTTTAGGGGTACTTTGGAGGGGTCAAAAGTGACCCTATAGTGTATTTTTGGGCAAAATTAGTTAACTCTAGGGGGTACCTTAGGTTTGGGGCTAGTTTTTACCTATGGAAAATCCTAGATCAACATTATGGCCCTCCAAAATGCCTACTTTTCAAAAGTGGCGAAAATGGAGATGACCTCATGCATCTAACTTGTCCCACACTCCTTAATAAACTCTCAATTAAGAAGGGAGACAAGAGGTAAGACAAAAGGACTAGAGGGCATGTCTCATTGATTGCTAGGTATTGAGTACACTTCTGGGGGTCTTTTTAGAGGGTTTGGAGAGACTTAGTGGGTGTTCACCCACTATCTAATTTTAGCGACAATTAGGGTTGAAAGAAGGAAAGAAAAAGATAAGGGATTCCTCTCAACCAGATTCTTGCCATTTTTCTTGGACCAAGGTTGGTGGATTCTTGTCATGGAGAAATACTCTTGCATTTTATCTTTGTATGTTATTTTTTTATGAACATGTAAATTTTGTATGGATTTCATAAATGTAAATCTTGTATAGTGTTATTGTATGTAGATCTTGTTATTATGTGTTGGGTTGGGGATGCATTTGGATTTTGTATCATTTCTTGTTCCTTTAGATTGGGAGTGTTGTTCATGGGTGTTTAAGGAATTAATAACCCTAGGAAAAGGAAGAAGTGGCCTTGGGTGAAGGGGTTAGTTGGGTTCTCCATTGTAGTGAGAGTCTTTTCTCATAGAGAGAAGAGGGAGAAAATGCAAGGTGTATGGGTGCTTGTATGACATTGCATTTGATCCTAATTTTGGGGGAGATAAGGGAATATTGGATGGAAAGATGTATGTTGTGTTTGCCTTAAAGAGGAAATGACCAAATGTGTATATGGAAGGAATGTCAATGTAGCCTTGGAAAGGAATGGAAAAAATCTTGTTGAAAATTTTGAATAGGCAATGGCATTCTCCTCCTTGGAAAAGCCCACCTTCACCCTACTTCAATGGGTTTGGAAAACTCATTTGTGAAGCCTTGGTTGGGAGTTAATTGTTATTTTGTGCATATATGATGGTTGTGAGAATTTGGATGTGCTACCTGTTTAGCCTTGGTTCTCCAAGCTCGGGGGTGGTCTCCTTGAGATCTTGGTTGGGAGGTGAACTTCCCCTAGTTCTCCTTATGTATTTGCAAATTTTTAAGTCAAGATGATTGTGGAAAAAGCTTGGGAGAAATATCTATTTTGGTGTAGTTGTGTGAGAGCAACTTTAATGTTGCATGGTTACTCCTTTGTATTGAAATTTATGTCTTGTTAAGTGTTGTAATGTTCATATTGAAAGCTTTATCAATTAAGATGTGAAGAGCTCTTATTCATTATGTAATAGTTTTCATAGTGTGTGAAATCTTGTGGATTTATGAATCTTGTAATCTCTATAATGTATTTGAATTTAAGTTTTTCAAGTCAAGAAAACTCCATTCTTCCTTTGGAAATCTGAATTCTATTTCAATAGGATCAATACTCTACCCTCAAATTTTCATTGTAACCCCAATCCTTGAGAAGGAAAGATAATCTTGCTAACAATAGTAAATCAAACAAATTAGTATATTAATGTAAAAAAAATCATCTAATATTAATATTCAATTTATAGTTTGCATAGTGTATTGCACTAATAAACAAATCAAATGCATACAAATTACTACTCCAAAAAGAAAATCGATAATCAACATGATAGAAGCAAAAAAATAAACCATACTATACTAAAGACATTTTCCAGATTTTACAACAAAATTACTCTCTGAAAAATGTATGGGGAGGGAATTAATTCCCCTTTACACAAAGAATATTTATTTTTTGTTGTCCTCACTAAACCTCCTTAATTACCCTCTAATTACCTTCTTTATTGCTAATGCATAGTTTTAATTAATGGGGAGGCTTAATGTTTTACACCCATCCCCGTGGGCCCCACACATACCTTTTACCCTTACCTTTTTACCCCTCTTGTTTGGCGCAGGGAAGGGACTTGGGTTAAATGTTGCAAGGAAAATTTAATAAAAAATGGCTGCAAACAAGTGACTTGGGCTTAGCACCCCTCACCCCAAGATTCATGCCACCTTCCTTACTGACTTGTCCTTGTTGCTGACAAGGTCAACCCTCCCAAATCCATGTGAAATTCCCTTGTCTTTATATGCTGCCTTCACATTATATTTTTTGCATATTGAATGGAAAAATATTGAGGTGGTCCCCACCTCCACCTTGGAACATGCAAATGCCCTTGCTTCAAAAGGCTTTCCCTTGCTTAGAAACTCACGCAGCTTTGGGTAGATTTGGGTTTTCCCCACACCCCACCCACTTGGAAAGTGGGCCTTAGGAATAGGGGTGATGGGTGATGGGATATGCTAGTAAGCTAGTTAGTAGGTTTAGATTAGTAGGGTTAGTTAGGTTAGTTGATTAGGATTAGTATTAATAGATTCTTTTTAGCATGTTCAGATTTAAATTAAATATGGAATCAACTTTTAATATATTTTATCCTATGGCAAATTACTTAAAATAGATAGTTTAGGTTAGTTAAATAGATTTATTTTTTTTGTTTTATTTTGAATTATATAAGTTCATTTTATAGATATATTTGTTATTTAATGGTGAAATTTAATTACTAGATTGATAGTTTTAGTTTCTATGTAAACTATAGATATGGATTATATGTTAATGAGATTATACTTCTATTATTTGCCCTAATTAGAATAATAGTTTAGCAGTTTACGTTATTAATTGAAATGGAATAGCCTATTTGAAAAATAGATTTATTCGAAAAATTTGAAATGTATAGTTAGTTGTTAATTTAATTTTATTACGTTAATTAGATTATATTGCTCATGGGTTAAAAAGGGTTAGAGGTTAATTTTATTATTTTTATTGGAGGTTAATTGAATTTTATATTAAGGGATTGATGGACTATAGTTGCATGTGTGTATTTTTGTTAAGGGGAGAATTTAATTAAAATTGATTTTTGGAGGATAAGAATTAGATTAGATTTTGGTTATTAGATTTAAATTAGTAGTTAATGTCAAAGAGAATTGGTACTAGATTTTAATGGATTAATTTGTAATCAAAGTTAAGAATTAAAGTAACACTAGGTCAACCTAATTCAACATATGATCTTATTGATTAAATTACCATCACGATACTACACGTGGTTAAGCATAAAACCATAGTTAATTCAACCTGACCCAAGAGTTCATGTAACTCGTACAACAAGTTGATGCTCCAACTCTGCATCTATATGTGGCGTAACCCTAATTCAATCTATGATTATATACCTTGCACCTCAAAGATTAACTTCACTATGTTATCACCTTTCCTCAGCACATCCATTGTTAGTTGTATGTACTTGTGTTTTAAAAAAATAAATTATCTGTGTGTTTGCCCTAGTTTTGGACATGACAATTAATAGGTTACTAATACTTGAGAGCTAACCCTCTTAATAGTTTTTCCCATCTTGGGTTTCCATGCAAAAATTTAGGTGTTGTGTGTTGTTGTGTTTGTTGCTTTCAGTTATTTTCTTTTCATCAAAGTTAAAATATGTTAGGTGGTCAATTGCTTAACTGCTTTAAATTTTTCAAGGGTATACTAATTCACCCCTCCCCTCTTAGTATACTACATGTTCAACAGCCATGGCCTATTAATATAGGTGAAAATTAATAGATTTTTGCATTGAAAGTTATCATTTCTTATAACTTGACATATGCAGAACAAATGAAGTCATGGACTACCATGAAAATGTGAGAAACCCTCATGCTACAAAGTACACAGAGTAAATAAAATGAAATATTCTATTTAATGGAGGGTTTCTAAAAATAAAATTAGAGTTTTTATCAGTCATAGCAATCATAATTGAGACAAAGTTGTAAATATATAGGTGGAAGCCTTCAACTAGAACAAAAGTGTTCAAAAGATAGGGTCTCGCAATTAGAAGTTTCATATTTCCAAAATTAAACATAAGATTAGTAGAAAGGGGGCAATTGATCGACATGAAGATACTTTTGATGAATAGAGGGAAAGGAACTTCATACATCTTGGGTTGTTCGGCTTATCTCATTTTCTAGTGGATCATTCGTTCCTGGTTATGGTCTCGTGGTTCCGGTGATTCCAAAACTGTTAGAGCTCCCGGAAAACACACTCAGTCAAACTCTTAAGAAATACAATAGAATGAATTGTGAATACAAGAAACACAAAAGAGTAAAGCCTCATCCTTATTTTTTGCAAGAAAGAAGGCCACTGTATTTACAATAGAAGATTCAACAAAACCTAGAGAGATAGTTCATTATTTTATAGAGAATAAAGCTCAAGGATGTTGGACTAAAATATACCTTGGAAATTCATGGGTTTTGCTAAGAAAATCTCTATGAAATCTATAGAAAGCTCCAAAGAAACCCTTCATACCCTAGCTTATTTAGCGCAACCAAGACTCTGACAAAAGAAAAAATAAAAATTAAATGAGGGATATTTTTAGGGTTTTCATTTTCTAAGTAACCCATGGGGAAGAATCAAGGAAAAGACATTTTATGCCTTACTTTATTTTGTTTTGAATATTACCGTGCCTGTTGTTGAAAAAGGCTTTGGGGATTTAAGAAATTAAAGTTTACATTTTACATTTAATTAATATTTATTAAGTGATAATTTTGTGATTTAATAAATATTATTTAAAAGTAATATTTATTAAATGACAAATTTGTGATTTAATAAATATTTTTTTTGTTAAAATGTAAATGTTTTTTATTAAAGTAAAAATAGGTTTTGAAAGGACCCCAAAACCTTTTACAAAAGACTACAAGAGATCAGAATCATAAGCCCATACAAACATAGAAAGCCTACTACAAACAAAAAGGACCCTAACAAACACCCAAAACCCAAAAAAAGGAATACAAAGAACTCCCTAAAAAACACACAGTTTCCAGCATAATTTCCAGCACAACTTCCAGCAAAGTTTCCACAATAGATAAAATAAACTACATCATACTTTGGTAGGCTTCCTCTGCCTCCTTTTGCATTTCTTCCATTTTTTCAATGGACTCCTTCAGCTCTTTCATCTCTTTTGTAATCTCTGGGACTTTCCTTTTAATGCCACTTCAGGTTCTTATCCCTGGGCCCGAGCTCCCTGCCTTTTCATCAATGGTAATTTTTGTATTTTCCAGTAGACTTCTTTCCAGGTAAGTGTATAATGCTTTCAAGTTTTGAATAGAAACTTGAAGCCCTACATTACTGTGTTAAAATGTAAATGTAAATGTCTTTTCTTGCATAAATTAAAAATTTGTAATTAAGATTTATTAAGTAATAAATTATAAACTACTTAATAAATATTAGATTTAAAAATGCAATTAGAGGGGAACTTGAGTTTGAATATTTCATAAAGGAGGGAATATTCCTTTTTCATTGGGCAGTTAAACAATGGATTACTTGCATGTTATGATATGGGCAAATTCTAAAATATTTGAGCCAAAAGGAGGTTTTATTTTCTGCATAGTTTTAGGAGCTCTATGGGGTAGGTATGAATACTTTATTAGCAATTTGAGGGTGCGTGTTGATTTTGCATGGTTTGGGAATAATTTTTGAGTTAATAGCTTCTTGTCACTTTAAATTATGCTCCTATTTTTTATGGGTATTTTCACATTCGACCCTTGATGATTATGCATGCATTGTGGATAGTTTGGTTAGTATTAAGGATATTTGACATCAGTTTGGAGACTCTTATTGGTGGAGAGTACATGTAGGGGCATTTTGAGGTGGTCAACTACATTTTTCTAGAAGTTTGACCCCTCTTTCCCTGATTTTCTCACATTCTTGAACCTTGTGGGTTTTGTGTTATATATTCACTCTTTCACATTGTATAGGGGGTCCACTTTTTTTGCCATTTTTTTCTTTTTGCAAATTTGGCATACATTGTATTGGGAACATGTAGATTGTAGCTAAGATTTTCATGATTATTTCATTGTAGAAATTGATATTCCTTCTCATTTTTGAGTTATGAGTATTATTTGTGAGTTTTTTGATTAATTGTTGTTTTTTTCCTTCAATTTCCTTGAATATAGGTGTGTACATAAATGTTGTCACACTTCTATGAATCATTCCATTCAAGGTTGCTCAATAATGAGGCCTCAAATATTGATCCATAGCTCTCTAGTCATAGATGTGTAAAAATGTAAAATGAAGGCCCTCAGATTGACCTAGTTGTGTCTATTGCAAATACACCATGAAACGAGAGATTCGAATGCATGAAAATGAAATCTAATCTAAATGATAACAATGAATATTAGTCTATAAAAGGAAATATGAATGCAAATCCAATCTATGGAAATAAACATGATTCTAATCTATATGAGGAGCCTTGAATGCAAGAATAAAGAAAATAAGAAGAGAGCTTGAGTGCTCAAATTCTCCTCCAAAATTGCTCTCCAAACCTGCAGCATAACAATATTATGAAAACCTAAGATATGAAAATGAGGAGAGGTCTCCTTTTAAAGGAAAGTGAACGATTGAGATTAAGAGGCAAAAATCAAAGGCTACGATTAAGAGGCAAAAACCCACCACTTAGAAAGATGTGAAGAAAAAGGGATTT
>MU226743.1:3398356-3420765 GCA_018584345.1 Thuja plicata | reverse complement strand
ATATGGCTATACTAGTGTGGCATCCTTACCTTGATTGTGAGAAGTGGTTATCACATAGGCATTAGATGCTTTATTGTTTTTAGAGTAGGTACCTGATCGAATGTACTAGATATATCATTGAGAGATTCTTAGTTACACGTGTATTGAGGCAGTACAACTGGATGCAAGGAAAGTGCCAAGATACATCTGTATATGCATAGATCTGTGATGAGACACCACTGTAGGGTCCTCAGTTGGGTTATGAGACTTCTTAGAGAGCTATTTGAGAGATGGTATCAGTACCTTGGGATCTACATTTAGATGTAGTAGATGTTGGTTGTTTAGATGGATTACATGCTTAGATGCTTCAGTATCTATTTCCATAGTTCACAGCGCCTGATGAGGCTATTCCATGTATTGAGGATCCACTAGATTATGATCCCACTGACGATCATCCTGTCTGAGGCTGAGGGGGAACGTAGAGAGAGAGAGGGAGAGAGAGAGAGAGGAGCTATGGGAAGAGACAGAGGCAAAGATGGTGGGAGACATGCTAGGAGCCCTCCTCCTGACAGGGGACAGGGTCTAGACGATCAGGATGATTCTAATGATATGGGTGGAGGTGCACTGGGTGGTGGAGAGAGTGCCAGTGGTAGTGGGAGGTGGACTCACTTTAGATTCATTGGACCCTAGTGGGATCCAGGTCCACTTTTGACTAGAGATCAATAGAGATAGAGGTAGCGTCAGTAGGACACTCAGCCAGATAGGACACAGGTTAGGTCCTCTGGATGAGATACAGGCAGAGACTCTTCTGGAAGAGATAAAGATGCATTGTCTCAGTGTGAGGATGAGTGAGAGCATCTTAGAGCATGAATTATGACTTTAGAGGTATTACTTTCAGATAGAGATGCATAGCTTGAGCATCTCAGAGTAGAGGGATAGGTAGGGTGATATTTGAGGGAAGAGAGAGACACTCAAGCTCAAATATCTATGCATTAGGGACAAAGAGAAGCTTATTATTTTTGTTTATATCATGTTGCGGTTCTAAAGGGTCAGAGAGAACTATATTTTTCATGCTTGGCTCAGCAATCTGAGGGGGCCATGCCTCCTCCAACTCCATTTTTTCCACCTCCTCCTCCTCCTCTAGATCAAGGAGAGGGTGGTAGTTAGACCTAATACTGCATATTGTCATTTTTTTTAGATCATATTGTATATCTAGATCCTTCTGAGATCATTCTTTTGTATGATGACATTTATACATGCATATTTGATTCACCTGATACTCTGATACTCTTTTGTAGATAGTTCCATGTTTTTGATCTGATCCATATCTAATATATCTGAGACAATTGATCTTGAGTTTTGATATGTTCATGGGTTCTGATGTTGTGATATATGTTTAGATTTTGATGCACATGTGATTATGTTAATCTTGGTCTCTTGTTGAATTAGATTAGATATTTGATGACATCATTTATGCTCATTTGATTTATTAATGATATAAATGTATTTCAAATGATACTAAGTGAATATGAAACTGAATGTTTTTGATATTTCTCTATGCAAATAAATGTATGGATGCACTTCGGATGTAAATTTAAATGCAATGCTTGAATGATTTGTTTTTGTCTTTTTCCCTTGCTCATTTATGAAAGTAGAATGTATGTCATGGGTATGCAATGACATGAATATCAATAATATTGATGTATGTAATTAAATTGGATTGTGGATGAATCAAAAATTTATTTTAAGCTCAAATCATTTGTTTATGTTGTTCTTTTAAAATGAATCATGCAATATTTAAATGCATCTACATGCAGACTCCTAGGACTATCACTAATTTTGTATACATTGTAGCATTTTATCATCATTGGGAGTTTGTTATAATGGACATCACATGATAGTACAACTATAAATAATACCCACTGGTATCATGAAAGTATGAATACTATGTGTACTGGATGCAGTTTTCATAAATAAACTTAGGCATCAAGGAATAAAAGCCAGGACAACAAGTTAGTTATCTCTTTTTACTTTTAAGAATCAGTTTCTATTCAAGTGTAATGTAAGATATGTGACCCATAATGACCTTGAAAATTCATATCCTTGGGTACATCATGTAGGGTACACCTTAGTGAGAAGCTAATTTAGAAAATAGACAAGGAAATTGTTTCAACCTCACCGTAGTTTACACATAACAAGGATTGAGATATATGCAGCTATCCACTCATGTTGGCAGCTCTTACCATAAACATCCAAGCTAGGTGAAAGTTATAGGATCATTTGGAACAATCACCATACACAGAAACCAAGAAAATGTTATGCCCCTTGTCCTTGTGACTCTTTGTCTTTGAAAAGACATCATGGAATTACTCAGAAGACATAACAATCACCAATTGATAATCAATCAAAGAAAATTTATAATCACTTAGATGCCCCTAGTACGAAACATCATGGGAACATAAAAGAATCATAATAAAGCCAAGATCAAATTGTGTGTTTAAGTAGTATTTAGAAATAATGTTGATTCATTTGTCAAGCACAGTAGAGATTCACCAATCAGAATTTGGAATGTAAAGCAATATGTATTCATGTCTGAGTATATGTGAGATTAACTTTGTTAGTAATTACAATCCAATGTAGTGTGTAGAAACACTAGTTGATTAAAGTGTTGAGAAACACTAGTTCATTTTTTATTAAAGTGTTGAAAAACACTAGTTCATTTACATTATGGATTAAAGTGTTGATAAACACTAGTTTGATGTCTGTTATAGGTAGGTGGTGTTGAAGAAACACCTTTGTTTGTGATAGTGATGTTTAAGTTCAAGTATTGAAAAATACTATTTTGAGAGGCGAACCATCCTAGAAAAGACATTTAGGACAACCTAGTAGACGTGAACTGACCATGCTAGAAAAGATGCCCTCGGTGTAGAATGACTATTCCTAAGATGCAAATGTAAACAAATCCCAAGAAAGGATAGGACATTTGTAAGGAATTAGAGTCACCAAATAGCACAGGTGCAAGTAGGAAGGTTTAGTGTCTTTGATGCATTGATAGATAGAGCACAAAGTTTGAGTGACACCTATTTCCTAGGTTTTCACCACTCGGAAAAGATTTTTATTTTTGCTACCAAGATGCCTATTTGCTAGGTTTTCATCAAGGCACTTTTTCAAATTTTCAAATTTTTTGCTATTTTTTCTTTTTTAATTTTTTTGTAGTATCAAGGTGCCTATTTACCAAGTTTTCATCAAGGATACCCTTTGTTCAGGACTTTTTCCACTATTTTTGGATTTCTTCATGATCAATTTTCTGAATTTTTTTTGGTATTTTCTGAGATTTTCATTGCATAGGCTCTGCTAGCCAGATATCAAGTGTAGAACCACTTCAAATGTAGATTATTAATGGGATCAGGAAGAACATTTCCCTCAGGTGTAGCTAGTTGATAAGCTCTAGTCCCAAAAGTTGTAGTAGTGACATAAGGTCCCAGCCAGTTTGGTTCAAACTTTCCTTTCTGTTCTCTATTACGCTGGTTCTTAGGATTCTCTTTCAGAATGAGATCACCCACTTGAAAGTGTCATGGTTTGACATTTTTATTATACCCTTTTGACATGCATTTTTGGTACACTTTTAGATGATCAAACGCTTGTTTCCTGTGCTCATCAAGTAAGTCTAAATAATTTACCCTATCAATGTGGTATTGTTCATCAGTAACAAGACCTTGTAAAGATACCCACAAAGATGGGATTTCAACATCAATAGGTAATAGTGCCTCATCGCCATAGACTAGGGCGAATGTCGTGGCTCCAGTTGGTGTTCTAATGCTTGTTTTATAGGCCCAAAGTGTTGGATTTAATTGTAAATGCCAGTCTCTGCCAGACTTACTCACAGTTCTGTGTAGAATTTGAAGAGTGTTCTTGTTAGATGCCTCGGCCTGTCCATTACCTTGAGGATAATAGATTGAGGAACAATGTTGAGTAATGTGAAACTGTGTGCAAAGGTCTTCAATGTCTTGGTTTTTAAATTGGCCCCCATTGTCTATCAAATTGAAGAGGGTATCCCATATCTACAAATAATGTAGTTAAAGATAAACATAGCCACCTATTTGCCAGTGGCTTTGATTAGCAGCATGAATTCAACCCTCTTAGTGAAATACTCAGTGGCTGTAATGATGTATTGGTGTCCACTTGAAGAATTAGGATATATTTGTCCAACCAAATCAAAGGCCCATTGCTAAAATGGCCAATGTGTTATGAATGGTACAACTTCTCTAGTAGGAGCATGGATGATATTTTCATGTGTTTGGCATTTATGACATGTCTTTGAAAATTGAATAGCATCTTGTTCCATCATGGGCTAGTAATAGCCTACTCTTAACAGTTTCTTAGCTAGTGAAAATCCATTTGAGTGTGATCCACATACACCATCATGGACTTCTTTCAATGCGTGATCCAACTTATCATGTTCTAAACACCTAAGAAGTGTACCATTGATACCTCATCTATATAATTTATTAGTAATGAGGACATAACACGATGTTGTCCTAATTAAGGCTCATTTTTCATTCCTTGATAAACCATTAGGTAAAGTTTGGTTAGTTAGGTAGGAAATGAGTTTGGCGTACCAGGATTGGTCTTGGGCATTCAAAGCACAAATTATTTGGTACTCAGGGGTATCAAAATCTAGGTAGGATATTTCTTCCACCAAGAAGTCATAGCAGAATTGATGTTCTTCTAGTTGTAACATGGATGCCAGTGTAGCCATAGCATCTATAGCTTTATTCTTTGTTCTTTGTATTTGCTGGAATGTGATGAAGACAAAGTACTTCTTTAGGTCATCAACCAGTTGTTTATAAGGCATCTAGTTTTCATCTTTGGTCGGATAATATCCATTTACTTGATTAATAATAAGATGAGAGTCACCATACACATGTAACTCTATGATATTCCATTTCATAGCCAATTTAAGACCATTCACTAATGCTTCATATTCAAAAATGTTTTTGGTGCATGGAAACATTAATTTTTATGTTTTAGGAATCTTGTAGCCTTGAGGAGTAATGAAGAGAACTCCTGCTCCAGAACCTTGTTGCATGAAAGAAACATCAAAGTACATATTTCACAGATGTTCAGTTAGATGCATTATTGTTTCATCAAGAAATTCAATTATTAGAGGTGCATCATCTTGCAAGGGTGAATCAACTAATTGATTTGTGAGGACTTGTCCTTTAATAGCCCTTCTATCAATGTACTCAATGTCAAATTTGCTCAGAATCAGGACCCACTTTACTAGTCTTCCTGTTAATGTTGTCTTGCTTAAGAGGTATTTCAAAGAATCTATCTTTGCAATGAGCTTTACTGCATGTGATAGCATATAATGTCTCAATTTATTTGATGAAAAGACAACTTCTAAGAAATCTTTCTCAATTATACTGTAATTGGAATCATAAGATACTAGCATTCTGCTGATATAGAAAATTTATCTTTCCTTTTTAGTTTCATCTTCTTGTGCTAGCAATACTCTTAGTGATGTATCTCTAGCTGAAATGTATAGGATTAATGGCTTTCCATAAATGGGTGCCATGAGAATAGGAGTAGCCAGGTACTCTTTTAATTATTTGAAGTTATTTTCACAATGTTCATCCCATTTGAAGGTGACACCCTTATGTAGCAATTTAGTAAAAGGTTGTGCTCTGTCTGCAACTTGTGATATAAATCTCCTGATTGACTAGAGTCTTCCTTGTAATGTCCTCATTTGACTAATGTTGTGTGGAGGAGTCATTTCTAGTATAGATTTAACTTTTTTAGGGTCCACCTCAATTCCTTTTGCTGATACAATAAACTCTAGTATCTTTCCTAATTGAACTCCAAAGGCACATTTCTTTGGATTAAGCCTAAGTTGAAATTGCTCCATACGATCTAATATCTTTCGCAAGTCTTCAATATGAGTAGTCCTTTATTTTGATTTATCTAAGGTATCATCCACATAATCCTCCATGTTTTTATGTATCATATCATAGAATATGGTAGTCATAGCTCTTTGGTATGTTGCACCTGCATTCTTTAATCCAAATGACATAACGTTCCAGCAAAAATTTTCCCATGCACATGTAAATGCGGTCTTCTCTTGGTCTTTAGGAGAAATTTTAATCTGGTTATGGCCCAAGAAACCATCTATTAATGAGTACATTTGATATCCTACTCTTAGATCTATGATGATATCGATTTTTGGTAGTGGAAAATCATCTTTAGGACATGTTTTTTTCAAGTCTCTAAAGTTATTATAGATCCTAATAGATTTATCTATTTTAGGTACTGGTACCACATTAGAAATCCATCCTGCGTAAGTGATGAATCTTATGAATCCATCTTTCAATAATTTTTCTAGCTCTACTTTCACCAGTAATGAAACATGAGGATGCATCTTTCTTAGTTTTTGTTTCACGGGTTTGATCCCAGGAGCTATAGATAAATGGTGCATTATTAATTCAGGATCTAGTCCAGGAATATCTATGTAAGACCATGCAAAGTTGATCTTTTTCTCTTTCAGGAACTCAATGAATTATATCTTCTCCTCTTCTAACAAGGATTGTGCTAGGTGAACAATATGAGGAACTTCAGCTATGCCCAAGTTAACCGGTTGTGTTGGTTCTATCAAAACTAAAGATCTTTCTTGAAAGTGCTCAGGGAGGATATCAAGAATCCCATATTTTGGTGCCTCTGGGAGGTTTTCACCATCAGATATGTCTTTTATTTTTACTATTTTATAATCTCACACTTTCACAACATGGTTTTCACCATCAGTTCTTTTCTTCTTTTTATTTTTCAATTTGTGAGTGAGAAATTTGATATCCTCCTCTGACATGTTCACGCTCCTTACATTGGTGGAAGAAGGATAAGGTTCACAAGCATTTAAGTAGCAAGACAAAGTGTATTCATTAGGGAAGTGCAGGATAGGATTAGGATCTGAATTTTTCCAATCAATTAGGTAAGGGTTTACCAAGGATAATGAATCAGAGTTTGGTAAGGACAACATCGCGTCAGCATCAAAACTATTAACTGACAGGGCATGTTCTGTTAGGACAATTTATATAGCGTTTAAATCATCAAGAGTTAAATCATCATTAATATGGTTGTTGTTAGTAATATGTGGACCTAAATCTAGCAAATCATCATTTGATCTTTCTTCTTCTTCTCTTAGAAAAATTGAACTCATTGCTTGTAGTCTCCTAATGTCATCTAGACCTAGTAAAACACCAGTTTCTTCATCAAGAATTCTAGGAAATGGTATCTCATCTTATTCTAGAACAACAGTAGTGTCAGGTGAAGTATTAGAACTCTCTCTTCTTTGAAATATTGGTGCCAATTTATGAATCACATCTACTTCAATATCCATGGTAGCATCAAATAGGACATTCCATTCATAATCATGTGAGTATGTTATTTCATCATTTGATCTATTTAGAAACTCAGCAATAGTTTCCTGATGTACCCTATTAGCCACTTGTAGGTCAAAGTGTGGTAAATCTAGGACATGTGAAATTGTGACCAACTACCCCTAGTTAGGATGTAAATCTTTTTGTTGGGGTGTTGCTTCAGTTGTTTTTTTTATCAATGGCACTTCTGGAGTGTCTTCTCTTGTTTCCTCTACTTCTTGAATAGTAGCTTCTGTCAATAAAGGAACATGAGTGTCTTGTGGTGTCTCAAAGATAGGTACATATATTTCTCCTTGATATTTGGGATACTCTATACCAATATGAAATAACCTCTCATAGGTCCATTGTTCTAGTTCTGTTTCTTCTTCTTCATCACTTCCTTCATCAAAGATTGGACTATCTCTTGAAGTAAGGTTTTCAGATTTATTATTGAAACCTAGTCCTATTTTATCTTTGGTATTTTTGAATTCCATGTGTATAGGTTTAACAAGTCCCTTTCCTTTGTCTCCTAAAGGTCCTTTTCCTTTATATCCCATTTGTTTGATAAGGTCATATCCTTTACCATACTTTTCTGGTGATATTTCCACATGTTTTAGCTCATTTTATTTTGGTTTACCCTTATAAAGCCAAGACAAGGCTATTTTTTCTTCTTTTTCATCCTCTTGGGAGGTAGATTCTTTAACCATACCAGTTGCTTTGTAAATTTCTGGTTCTTTAGATGTAGTGGGTGTGAAAGATGAGGACGGTTTTCCATAAGATCTTGAAGACACTAGAAGTTCTGTCAATGATGGGGTCATGTCTAGTTTGTATTCTCCCATACTAGTTTCTTCAAGTTTTAAGGTCTTTCCAAAGCTTCTCATAACCATGTCTTTAGTAGTTTCAGGTACAGTGTCTTTTGGAACTTCCTTGTTATGAGGGACCATACTATCTGCTTTAACATTGTTGCAAGTATAATTGACATCTACAGGAATTGTTACTTCCACCCCATTATGTGGGAATTTGATACACTAGTGGTACGTAGATGGTATTGCTTTCATTTCATGGATCCAAGGTCTCCCTAATAGTATGTTGTAAGCCAGGGGTAGATCTAGAACTTGACATATCACATTTCTTTCAACTGGTCCTATTCTGATTGGTATAACAATGAGACCTTTAGAGGATCTTTCTTCTTCATCATAAGCTTTGATAGTGATATTAATTCTTGAATCAATGGTTTATTCTAATAGACCCAATTTACTGATTAGATTGAGAGTACAAATGTTCAACCCTACACCTCCATCTATCAATACACATCTGACATGATATTTGTGAATTAGGACTTTAATGTGTAACGGTTGGTTATGCGGATGTGTCAATGATTTGTCATCTTCTTCTGAAAAAGAGAGATAGTGTGGTGCTGAGATATGATTTACAATTGCTTGGAATTTTTCTACATCAATGTCTTTTGGTACATCTGTGGAATGTAGGGCTTGCTAAAGAACTTCCCTATGCACTAAGGAAATTTTAAGTAACTCAAAGATAGAAATTTGAGCAGAGGCTCATTGCAATTGATCCACCAAGTTATAGTTTGCTGCTAGAATGGTAAATATTTGTCTTGCTACTACTGGTTTGAGAATAGTGACAATAGGTACGTTGGAAGATGTTTTTGGTTTTGATAAGGAACTAGGTCCTTTGATTGTGACTTGTGCTTGACTTCAAGTAACTACATTTGATTGTGGAGATGTGTCTTTAACCCCTTTGATAGTGATCACATTGATTGATTCATATTTAATGTCCAACATGTTGATCACATTATCATTATTGGAGTAGGTATAGTTTACTTCATTTCCTTTTCCTTTGGATGCTTCCCCTTTCTCATAATTAGGGAATGGTTTGTTGAATTTCATATGGTCCTCATTAGTGGTGTGTCCCTCCACTTTGATTTTACCTCCTTCAATAAGGTCTTGTATAACATGTTTAAGCTTCACACAGTTATTGGTCTTATGTCCCTTATTTTTTGTGAAAGACACAATAGGAGTTATCATCCCACCATTTTGGTTTAACTTCTAGTTCCCATGGTTTTGAATTGGTAATAGTAAGAACTTTGTTGTCCAAGAGTGTCTTTAAAACTATCTCAAGAGGTTCACCCAAAGGAGTGAATGTTCATTGAGGTTTAGAAGTCCATGGTCTACTCTTGTTGTTGTCATTGTTAGCTTTAGGTATTTTGGTTTTTACCTTGGCTTCTTTGTTTTTTTGCATGCTATTCGTTAGATTAAACAATGCTGGTTTAGGATTAGCATTAGATTCATCTACTACTCCATCGTTAACAACATTCTTGGTTTGTTTCCACCACTTAGGCTTGTTGTTATAGTTGGTAGATTTGTTATCACTTTGAAGGGTGATTTATCCTTTCTCAACATGACCTCTTCAATATGGATGGCATTCTTAATCATCCTATCAAAGCTAGGAAAATCTTGCATTTTCAATGCATAGTTTAATTCAGGTATCAAGTTGTTTATGAAGATTTCCATCTTTTCTTATTCGAGAATAGCTCTTGAATACCTCGCAAATATTTTCCTCCACCTTTGTAAAAGGTGTGTAAAGGATTTGCCGATTCTTTGTTTTTTATTACACAAGTCCATCATGGTTACATTATGTTGTATATTGTAGGAGTAATTTTGGACAAAATGTTGTATCAAATCCTCAAAATATTTCACCTTAGGTGTGAGTTTGGAGAACCAATCCATAGAATTTTTGCATAGACTTCTCAGAAATAACCTCATTAGGTATGTTGTTTCATGCATGTATTCTATTCTTAGAGCACAAAACTCTCTCACATGGTCAGGTGGATCAGTCTCTCCCTTATATTTTTCATATTTAGGCCTTACCAGGTTGGGAAGAAATGGAATCATGTTAATACTCTTGTCAAATGGAAATGGACAAATGGAGTTCAAAGAGTATTTTGTTTTTGGTTTAACCTTCTCTTGTTTGAGTGTTGCAAGTTCAGCTTGCATCAAGGTTAGTTGTTTGGTGAGAATAGAGATAGGGGTTGGTATCTATTTTTCCTTTAGCCTTTCAACATAATAATATTTAGGTAATTTCACTCTAATGGATGCTAGATGGAGAAAGTATTTCTCTTTTTCTTCACCAATTATCTTTTCCAATGTTCTTTGTAATTTCCTACTTTGTTTGAGTCTATTGTACTCTTCTTCGAGAATGTTTCCATCACTTTCCAAATCAAACAAAGGGTGTGTGATGTGAATTTATTCCTCACTACTAGAGTCTTCTTGTCTTCGATTCTTGTTATTGTTGTATTCCTTAAAGGTTGTAGCCCATTCATTCGTAGGAGATTCTATTGTGGGTGTAGGTGATTTTGTGTCAAATTAAGGATTGCGAGATGTCTCTCCTTTTTGAAAATGAAGTAATCTAGGAGGTACTTCTGATTCATCAGTAAGATACTTGTTACATCTTTTGTTAACCATGAAGTTATATCTCAACTATGTCCAAAGTTTCCCAATAGTGTCAAGTGAGGTCTCAAATCGTACAAGTGTGTCCAAATTGTAAGGATTGTTTGTTGTTTGATGGAAGTAAATGACTCCAATGTCAAAGGGTTAGAATTCCCTAATAATTAGTTGGGAATCAAGTTGTTTTTGAGAGTGAATAGACCACATGTTTTGAGATAGATTTCAAGAGCCCAAAATGACATGTAAGGTAGACATGAATTTTTTTTTGAAACAGCAACAAAGAGACCAGAAAAAACAATAGGGTCAGACTAAGGAGCCAAAAGGGTACCCAAATAAACTAATTTTCTCTAAGAAACAATTGTGCAACTGCTCACTATTTTGGATGCGACACTCTCCAGGTGATCTAGAAAAGACCAGATGCAATCCTAAGTATCCTAGATATGACCTTTCTCCCTAAAAGAGATACAAGAATGACCAGATGTGAGCTTGTATAGTGAATGAAAGTTTGTACAACTAGACATGAGCCAAGGCAGACTAAAGATGACTCTCTGATGTTCTATCAAGTTTTGGTCTAAATTTTCTTGAAGTTTGTGCAAATTTGTCTAATAGTAGGTTGTTTTTGAGACTTTCCAATGAGTGAAAAATACAGTATGTAGCTATAGGATTGAATTTTGTTTCTTTTTTGAATGATTTATCTTTTTAGTGAGTTTTCAAATACATCATGCATTTTTGTATTGTTAAAGGTGAACAAACACATCCTTACTCCCTATTTTCTAAGTAGAGGATGAAAATCTTTTCTCATTGACTCAGGTACACACTCAAATGCTAATCAAAATATGGTCATCACCAAGCACACAATAACCCTAGTCATGATGCCATATTATTTGACTCCAAATGCAAGTGAGGGCACAAAATGATGAGCATCTTGGGGCAATTACTTTTTGCCTTACACAAAGATTATCACCCTTTTGGGGATGAATCAGGTAGTTTGACTACAAATTTGTTGTTTATGATGGGGAAATCTATTTGAAACCATCTCTCATATAAATACAAAAGGCAAAATTGAGGCGTATAGCCCTATGAGTACTCAAGTATGTGTATTCTTGCAAGCAAGATTCAAAAAGCTCTGCTCCACACATACCCAAGCATGTTCAAGGAATGATGTTGAAATTCCAAGAACAAAACCGGCTCCGTCTTCCAAGGCTTTAGCCTACAAGGAAGCAATTATTTATAGTGAGTTGGAAGGGTTGGCATAAAATCTATCCTCACTTGGGTTGTTCCCGGGATATTTTTTCCTCAACCGGTAGGCCCTCTAATGTTTAATAAGAATACAAAGGATTGGTGAGCTTAGGATTTCAAGATTTCTGATTCTTCGAAAGAAGAAGAGCATAATATCCTAGTCCATGTTGTTTTACCACAAAAAACTTCAATCACTTGTTCATTCCCTCAAACCACTTCACTCACAACTCAATCCCCCATATCGAGTTTTTGATTCCCCCACTTGGAAGGAAGAGGAAATCCTCTAGTGAGACTGAATAGCAAGTTTAAGTTTGATTTATATATTTCTAAGTTAATGAAAACATAAGTACTTGAAAGAAAATTTTGTTTTTTCTTTGACTACAATATTTAATGCTTTGCTTGTTCAATTACAAATCCCAAATTTAGATAGTGTAGTTCTTTTTTCTACAAAATTTAGGTGACTTGTGTTGTTCAATTACTTATCCATAGGGAAATTTAAATGGTGAATCTTTTTCAATTAGTCCCACAAATTTTAATGATTTTCCTTGTTCAATTAATTTGCCAAAATTAATTAAATAATGATTTTGTTTGTCTTGTTCATTTACTCCAAATTCCTCTCAAGTTTTAAACCAAATTTTGATTTTCTGATTTTCCTTGAAGGAAAAGAGCATACTAATCTGATTGATTTAACAAATGATTATAAAATGTGTTTTAAATAGGAACTTTGTAGAATTTAAGAACAAGTTAATCTATGAAAATTTGCAAAGCTCAAGTTAACAATTCCTTTTCCACCCTTTTTGAGAAAAAGGGTATAAACAACAATTTGCAAACACTTATTAGGTTGTTCAAATGACAGAGATAGAAAAAATCCAAAGGTTAATGGTTAGATTTTTTAAATTTCAACCTTAAAAACCAGATGCGATCCTATTTTCCCTAATTGTGACTGTATTTCCTAAAAATGATCCAGAATTAACCAAATGCGATGCTTTACCAGATGTGATTCAATTTTCCCTAGATGCGAGCTCCAAAATCCAAGATGCGAGCCTATTTCCTTAAAACAATCCCCTTTCCTAAAAATGAGCCTTAATAAGAAAATGTGACTTTGTACCTACACACAGAGAAGATAAATTAGCTCAAAATGAAGAATAAATGAGGTAAAATCCAGGATTTTTCCCCACAGTGGGTGCTAGAAATGTGGGTGTATTTTGTGGTTCCTGCAATCTGCAACACAACACTTCAATAAGTCATTACATTAGTGCAAAACATATAATAAGCCATAGAATTAAACACTAAAATTGACTTATTTATTCCTATCTAAGAGGAGTATGAAGAATGTAATAATTTCCCTCAGATTATACATTAATCAATGACATATACAACCTAGAATGGAAGGTTCAATTGAAAACAAGCCTAAATGCTCAAGAAATGATTCATTTTATTTCTAGAATTGAAGATTATAACAATGCAAATGAGATTTACACTAAAATGCATTAATATTTCTAAGAATGTAAGCAACATAAGTTTACTTCTAAAATTAGGGGCCCATTGAGCTTAAAATTCATTCTATTTATAGAAGAATTAGGTGAATGAGAGGTTGAGATTGAAAGTGGAAGAGAGGTGGAGATTGAATCTTTGGTGATCCATGTGAGGTGATCTAATTGATTTCACTCCCATTGGTTAGGGAATTTACTTTCCCTTTTGTAAATAGGAATGTAATTTGAGGATTTATTTAATTCCTTTTTATTAATTACTTTAGCCATGTTTAGAATTGTTTTAATTGAATTGAATTGTTTTTTATTTAATTCAATTTTTTTGATTTAATTGGCTAAGGCAATTAATTTGATTTAGTGATTAAAACCACTTAGGAAATTAAATTTGATTTAATGAATTATGCCAATAAATTAAAGAATTGTCTTGACATAATTAGGGGTATGATCACACTTAGGGAAAATAGGGTTTATGGTCAGAGTAGACCAAATTAGGGTGGTTACAATATCTATATGGTAATACTAAAGTAGGATAGGAAATCACTATGTACCTTCAAAATATGAGACAAAGTATTGTCCCAATTATCTTGCAATGCCTTCAGGATGTGCAACTCAATCTATATCTCTGCTGACAACTCCATCATAAGCTCTGCAACTAAAAATTTATTTTCATGTATGAGTGTCTTGGAATGAGCTATATACTTTTTCATTTCATCCATGTGTGGAAGGAGTTGGCTCTACATAGCCGTAAGAGATTCCCTTGTCCTTTCTTCTTCTCTTAGTAATTCTACATGCATGTCCTTACAACTAAAAAGTTATTATCATGTATTAGTGTCTTAGCATGAGCTATATACTTTTTCATTTCATCCATGTGTAGAAGGAGTTGGCTCTGCATAGTCGTAAGAGATTCCCTTGTCCTCGCTTCTTCTCTTAGTAATTATGTCAGATACTTGATCTTCACAAAGTGTTATGAACTCAAACTAGGGTTAAGTGCCAATTGGTTTGCACTTTCCTTCAAATCTATATCTATCTTTGTCATCTTAGTCTTGATTTACATGGTAAAGTTGGAAGTATCACTCAAATTTACAAATAATGAAATAACATTATTAACAGTAGTTTCTAGAGAGCTAATGAGAGTGTTTACCTTCACTTGGTCAATTGAAATTTTAACTTGCAATAATCTCTAGAACCCTGTTCTCAAACTTATTTTCTACCTTCTATATTAGTTTCTCTTGACCACTTAAAACTTTATTGAACTTGTGGACTATGTCTACAAGTTGATCCATAATAGAGTCATTCTCATCAACTTCTATTTCTAGTGCATCTAGGAATATACCTTTTATGTCCTCTAGCACTATGTTTCTCTTCTTTTCTGCTCAGAGCTTTTGTTGTGTAGCTCTTTTCTTCCATAGCTCCCCTAGTATAACCATCTTCTCTACTGTCAAGTTGGAAAGATCCCAATTTGGAATCACAATATCTTCCTCAATATCAATACTATCAGTATATGTTTCCTTCTCTTTTCCTTTGATCTTGGGATTAGGTGAAGGAACAATTTTCTTACTTTTTCCACTATCATCCTTAACTTCAGTATCCAGTGGATCATTAAATTTTTTTGCACCAACTGTAGCATCAATTCTCACTAAAGAAACATTCACAATTTCCTTCTATGACTCAGTTAGGCTTAGCCCAATAGTAGGTGGAGCCTAATGCTCAGCTCCTACTAGTCTAGATGTATATTCTCAAGTCTTATCCTTTCCCAGAGATAGGATGTTCTGTATAGGTGATTGGGGAAGGGATGCCATCACTTCTACTGCAATATGTTCTACATTGGATTCTTCAATAGTTTCCACCTCAGGTAATTATACATCATCAGTCTTTACCTTGGGGTTTTTACTCGGTACCTCTACCTTATCTTCTTCCTTGATTTCAAAGACTATCTTCCATATCTTTGTTATAGCTTGCAAAACATCCTCTATTCTCTTATTCAATATCTGAAAGGTCCCGAACCTTGGAGTGTGATTGTTTTCATATTTGGTCATGCCCTCTTTTACCTCTTTATTTGTCATAGTACTCATGAATTTCCTCAAGTTTTGTTCTCTAATATCCTTTTCTATTTGGACTGCATTGCTCTAGGGAACATATATTGTCATGAATAGATCTTCAGTCATATGACTCTTCAATTCAGATGGATCATACTTCCATCTTGTCATTTTCTCTACAACTGCTTCCTCAATCCACTTCTATTCATCCTTAGTTCTGGAAGCGTATTTCAAAGATTTTGTGCACAATTACATGAAATTGAAACTTCAATTCCATGTTTGTAACTCCATTTAATCTCATTCCTCTTCCGTCCCACTTGGCAAGAGTCTTCTTAGTTAGATCATCCAGGGGTAGGGTTTTGGTAGCTTCAAACTTGTCCAACATAGGATACCCTATAACACGATGTACCATTGTCTTTGTAATATTCACTGGTTTCTCCAGCCATAGATGCATTTCGTGAACATGGCTTAGAGAAAACCTAATCCACTTAATCTAAATTTTTTATGGCATATGCATGATATGAGTCAAACCCTTGACTTCAAGGTGTTTATGTTCTGGATTTAGATTCTGGCTTCACAGATTTTCTTATATGATTTATTTATTTCCAATGTCCCTAGGTATTGAATTGGGCAATGATAGAAGGCTCAGATGTCATTGATCAATAGTACCCACGGAGGAATTAGGGAATGAACTCCCATTGGATCTATCTCCCCTAAAATTGTTGAATGAAGATTAAACTTTGGAGGTTCACAGACAACATTCCTCACCAACATCTCAGATCCTTTCTTAACCTTGCTACTCAATGTAGATGCCATAATGCTTGGAGGTTTGATAAAAATTTGCAACTTAAAGCTTTCAAACATAAATTTTCTCTGAATCGCTCTGCAAACTAAAAAATTTGTAAAAAATAACCTTTCCAATTCATCTTTTATAAGAGATTTTACCATTGAGTTTTCATTAAATGCTTCATACATGGTAGCTAGCATAGCTTGGAATGAAGCTCGGTGAAAAATAACTTCTTCATCCTTAAAATCATGCAACCTGACTTAAATCAGTTAAGCCTATGTAACTCGGATGTAACTAAGCTCCTAACTCAGTTTAAAACTATAATGTGTCCTTGTGCATCAATATGTTGATTTGGACTTGCTAGCATGTCTAAAACTGATGTAGGTTGAATTCTATGCACAGTTCTAGTTGTCTCCTTACATATTTATTCGGAGATGGTAGATCCACCCAACTCACTACTCTGGGTGTCATTCAATCATTCATTGTTTTGATCTGAACTCTCAGGAGATTTACTTACCCACTGCTGACTCATTTGAGTTCTGATTTCAAAAAAAAATTCTTTGCCTTTCTCAAAACTAGTATCTAATTTTTATTTGTTCATGAAATTCTTTCTTAGATGACCGAGTTGTTTACACACATAACATCTCTTAGTAGGATTCCTTTTTCTGAGGTGATTCTTTGCACATTTTACACAAATATGCCCATATTCACCACGGTGACAACATCTTCTCCATGTGTTGTAACCCCAACGAAAAATTGCTTTAGGTAGTTGTTCAACAGGGTTCCATTTCTTAGTTGTGCACTTGGAAGATTTGTGACCTTGTTTGTTACAATTGAAACATTTTCCTTCAAACCTAGGTTTCTTAGTAAATTCACTTTCCCTATGTCCATTTTTGTTGCATATATAGAATTTATCGTTAAACTTTAATTTTCCATTGCTCCAACACTTGTTTGTTGTGTTCCCTAACTTGCCACCATGGTTACAAGTAGGTTTGTTGTTCTTTTGAGTTCCTTGCTGTAAGGATTCACCTTGTTCAATATAACCTAATCCAGTCTATCCATGATGTCTGAGTTTAGTTTGCTTTGTCAATTGATCCATGCTTACCTATGAATTCATCATACTCTCATTGGTTTTCTTTTCAGTATTGAGATCATTTTTCAGTCTCTCATTTTCTATCCTCAGATTGATCATTTCTTGATTTACACTATTGAGTTGATTTATCATATCTACTTGTTGAAGTGACAAATGATGGATTTATTTTTCTTTTTCCTCTAATCTTGTACTTAGCAATATTTTATCTTGTTGTGCCATTTCTCTATCATTTTCTTCTTGATTCTTTTGTTCCATGACTTCACATATTCTGACTGAATGAATTTCTTGTTCTCTTTTCAAATTTTTGTCTTCTTCATGTAAATTGAGATTCTTTGCAAGTAGGTCTTCAATTTTTGCATCTACTTCTTCACAACTTCTTTCTTTGCATAAGTCTTCAATTCTTTATTCTGTAACTTTTGTCATTCATCTGTACTGCTAAATCTCTTCTTCTTTTCAAGGAAAGAGAGAGTTGCTTCTTGAGTTTTTTGATATGATCCATGGCCACTTGTAGATCTATATTTTCATTTTGAATGGCTTTCTCTAGTCTGTATATTTCCATTGCCTCTAATCTTTACTTAAGCTGTTAAACTTGTGCTAAGAGAACCTTTAGCTCTAATAGCAATTGTTGGAAATATATTGAGGCTAGGTGACTGAGAGGGGGGGTGAATCAGGAATCAATAAAACTTAATCTTTGAAATCCTTTGTTAGATTATCTACTCTGATTGCATGCATGAAATAGAAAAGTAAGATAGTACCCACAAGATTTATTACTACAGTATAAATTTAGCCTGTTAAAGCTTACAATTGACCACTTTTGATGGCCTTCCCTATTAGGAGCAATAAGGACGGTTAGGTCCACCTTGTGAAAGGATTTAGTACAGTACAATTAAGTATGCAACTCTATTATTAGAGATTTGTAAAGGACTGTTAAGTCAACCTTGTTAGAGGATTTTGTTGATGCACCTGTTAGGATGAACCAGCAGATGATCTTCTATGCAACTCTAATTTTTTTAATAAGATCTAATGATATAAAAACTAATCACCTAGTTATGATGGATGAGTCTCTATTATTCCTTATACTATTGTAGCCTCTTAATCAGTTTGCCACTTCATATTCACATATAAACTTATTTAAAACACACATTTGGATAAACAAAATACCTTATATTTATACCTTATCCAAATAAAATACTTATGTAAGTCAACTTCTATAAGATAAATTAATATCAAAAAATATAAGCTAAGTCGGCCCAAAACTGTTACTCGGGTCCAGTAGGTCACTCGCGTGATATACTCGCACTCAAGTAATATGCTGTCACTCAGGCAACATGGTAAAATATAGCACTCGGGCTACTCTATATACTTGGGTAATACTGATTACCATTGTCTTCTTGGTCGACACTATCACTGCTCAGGTTACACTATAACTGCTCGGGTTGCACTACTGGCTTGGTTAACTTTGTGATGACTAAGTGTTTTGGCACTAATTGACAACATGTCTTGCCATAAGGTCATCAATATATATATGTGTGTGTGTGTGTTTGTGTGTGTGTGTGTATTATAAAAGGAGAATTACAATATACATATAGTTCAAGGCTCTCAACTAGCTAGATATTTCTCATGAGAACCAATTCAAAATAATCAAAACAAAAATGGCTCTATGATAGCCTAATTTTGACAAACTTAGAATATATAAAATTCATGTGAACCCAATAAATTTCATAAAAAACCCCTTTACAAATATCATAACCAATGCAAAAAGTAGACTATCTTATCCCAAAGACCAACAGAAACCTAAAATACAATTTTCCAAATCAACAAAAAGCAAATGTAGTGAGATGATCATTCTTCCATGGTCACCTAAGAAATGTTGTCACCATGAGAATTAGGTGAGTTGTGAATATGAGGAGATGAATTCCTAGTGGATGACCATGGGCAATAAGAACTATGTTATCCAAGACATCTAGGATAGGAGCTCTCTGAGCATGTTGAGAATAGTGGGGGTGATGCATTGGAGGAAGCATGAAGGGAGGAGGAAGATTTGGAAAGTGTCCAAAGTTGTCAAGTGAAATGAGCTTCAGGATAGTCTCCATGTGATCTTCAATTTTCTTGGAAAGCTCAACACCCACATCATGGTAATGTTTTTGAATACTTATTCTGTGGAGCTGAATACTCTATATCTCTAAGGAATATTTTATATAATTGTAAATAGAAAAAATGCACAACCTTTAAGAAAGAAGTGGAGAGGAAATAAACACCCAATTTTGGCTTTCCCATGCCAGAGATCATACCCCTAAAAAATAACTTGTGTGATATGATCATCTTGAATGAAAACATCATTAACAACTCTCTCAACAATGATTTCTAACATATGGTAAGACTATAAGAGATCAAAAATATTTGAAAGAAAAGTAGAGAATAACAATAGTGGGAACTCAGCCTTCTTTCCCTTGGTGAGAGGATTTTCACACCAATAATTATTTTTACACTATCCATATACTCTTGGTAGTGAAACTTGAAAATATTAACAAGGTGGTGGTCCAAAATGGGCCCAGAGAAAGGTAATTCATAGGCAAAAACCTGCAAGTGGATGTGATAGTTTCGCAAGTAATACTCAATATGTCCCATGTTGCAATATTGACAGATCCTAGGAGAGAGCCTGAGCTCTCCTTCATCCTTGGAGGATTGAAGTGAATACCTGCTCTATGCGAAAATAAACAGGGAATGCAGATGAAAATTATAGAGGTAGAGTGGTATAAAAATACCTTTGCACATGTCGCATCCACAAATATTAATGAGTAAGGAGAATGGAATAAAACCCTTAACCAACCATTATGGATTAAAATGAATGCCTTAGTACTATCCCAACCTATAATTAAAGAAATTTGTATTATAAAAAAGACCACCTCTCTCGCGATCAAAGCATGACGTAAATCACTTGTCAGCATTGTCAAGTTTGCATGTGTGTTTTATTAATGAATAAGGGGAATGGAATATGACCCTTAACCCACCATTATGGATTAAATGTAATTCCTTAGTACTATCCCAACCTACAATTAAATAAATTTGTGTTAGAAAAAACACCACCTCTCTCGCAATCAAAGCATGACGTACGTCACTTGCAAGCACTGTCAAGTTTGCATGTGTGTTTTATTATATAGAGGCACTAAGAGGGGGAGGTGAATCAATGTAAAAAATTAATGAACCAATCCAACCAAGAATATGATTATGCTTTTAAACATATTCCATACAACCAAACATGCAAGTGTAACTATGTAATGGAAGTAAAACAATTCAAGAATCCACAAATCATAACACATAACACCGCTATTTTTATCATGGAAACCCTTGTAAGAGGGTGAAACCATGGTGGAGATGACACCCACATATCTCTTCATTGCAGTAAAAATAGTATCGATGTTAGGAGCTTACAATACCCTATTAGGGGCTCACCCAGTTAAGAGTGACCAGTACCTTGTTAGAATTACAAAATGACTTGTTAGGATATACCTCACTAGAGGATTTATAAATCCTTCTCAGAAGTCACCTTGTTAAAGGATTTATACAATGAGACATGTTAAAGTTGTTGGAATTATATTGAGATGATGTACTGAGAGGGGAGGGGTGAATAAGTACCTCTAAAACTTTTCTTGGTTAGCCCATTAACCCTTAATCATCAGTTTTTAAATTATCTTATCTAACTATTCATCTTATTTTATGCATATGCAATCATATCATAAATTCTTTAGTATGTAACCATAACAGAAAAATTCATGAAAATAGCTAACACATAACACAAGATATGATATCGCAGAAAACTCCTATTAGGAAGTAAAAACTGCAGTGGAGATTGTTACCCACAAGACTTCACTATCTGTAGATAAGAAGGGGCTGATTAAAGCTTACAATTGGTCACTTCTGATGACCTGCCCTATTAGGAGTATTACAGTGGAGACCTATTAAGATCTACCTCATTTGAAGCTTTAGCAACACTGTTAAGAGATTTGGAAAGAATGGTTAAGTCCACCTTCTACAAAATGATTTTAGATGTGATACATCTTGTTGCTCATCGGTTGCATCCTTCATTTTAGTATCTGTATCCTTGGGAGTGTTGGATGCACCTTTGTTTTCATCGGTACCCATATCCTTGGGTATATCATCATCTTTCTTAGATGATTTATCTTGACTTGACTATATATCAATAGCATCTATTAATATATTCATATTTATTGGTGTATTGGCTATTGCAGTGTCAATAGCTATGTCCTGTTCATCGGTCTTAACCTCTGCAGCATTCATGTCTTCATCTTTTTGAACCTCTATTGTAGGGTCTTTTCCTGTAATGGTATTGACAATGTTGTCTAACCATGAATCATCATTTATATCAACATCTAAGTTACCTTTTATTGATAGTTCTTCTTTGGTAACTTCTTCATCCTCCAAGTTTATGTGGACGGGGCTTGCTAGTACTTGATCATCTTTGCCATCTTTTGACCAGTCCTCGTCTATAACATCAATTTGTTTTTGGCCTGTGATTTGTACCTCTTCACTATCTAACTCAACTATTGAGTTACCTATTTTTTTGATAGGTTCCTTTTCAGGACTGCTTTCCTCATCAGGATTTAGTATTCCACTCCATATCTTGTGAGTGTCTTCTTCTAGCTCTATAAGTTGTTCTCTTAGAAATTTATAAGCTCTCAACTTACGTGAGAAGCTTTTTGCATATTTCTCCATGACTTCATCGATTTCCTCTCTTGTTGATTCAGGAGGCATAAGAGAGACCACTACTCTTTCTCTTATCCTCTTCTCCTCATGGAGTGCAAAAGTGAATCTAGAAGATATTTTATCTAATAGTTCTTGTGGAACATCTTGTGTAGTGAAGTGTAGTGGGACATAATAGTGTTTGCACATC